>JAXQQM020071429.1:0-85546 GCA_034641835.2 Pinus albicaulis | reverse complement strand
AACGCCGGTTGATAAATCAATGGTAGGTGTTACACCATTTTTTGGTCATCTAACCTATTATCATTAGATGGACCCAAGTACACCATGTAAGACCAATTTTACCCTAAGTAAAATTGCTTTCACTATGTAAAATAACTTAATAAAACACATTTATTAGGTTGTTTATGATCTAAACAGGAAACCCCAAAAGGTAATTAACAAACTTACATGTTGTTTGATTTTCCTCGAGGATAATTAATTAAAATAATTTAATTGTATTCCTGGTCATATTTATTAAAACAAAGAAATTAATTAGATAAATCTTTATTTATCTTATTATTTCTAGGGAATAATTTAATTCCACTTGTTAATGTAATAAATCCTTATAAACAATTAAATAAATCATTATTTATTTAATTATATTCCCACCATCTCCCTAAAATAATAAATAAATCATTTATTTTATTGTTTATAAATAAAGGAATTGACCCAAGTCAAAAGACCTTTTCCCTCCAACAAATATAATAAAATATTCCTAAAGGGTGGTTCTAGAATTTGGTTAATATTATTTTAATCATGCACCAAGATCTAGAATGACCTAATATTTTGTTATAAATAGAAGGGTTTTTCCTACCATTCTTCACCTTTTGATGCCTCTTAGATAACTCTGGATCTAAACTCTTGGTCTGATTTTGAGCCATTATCATTTTCATATTTTCCATTATTTACTTTGTGAGCTCCCTTTGAGTTCTATATTTGTCTGGGTTTTCTACGCCAACAAGAGAGAGAAATTCTAGATCTGAAGTGCTGAGGACTTCCAAGAACCCATCCCATTGAGGAGAATTGGAAACACCTTTCTTGTTTTCCTTCCAGGTGCCATTAATATAAAATTATTTAAAACATATTATTCTTGTCTTCTCTATTGGATGCATGGAGCAAAACCTTATTTTTACTACTTAATGTCTTTTTATGCATAGATCTAGATTTTTGCGGCATTTGTCTTGATCAACATGACGGATCTGAAATGTTACATATTTGATGTTAGGGCTATTAGTTATGCATAGCTAAAGTGGTATTTTTTCGTACACTTCGACAAAGGATTCATACTAACAATTGGCGACTCCACACGGGTTTTCAATTACGACCGCTGTCGTTTTTCATATTCCTGCATATCTAGCTACTTCAGACCCTAGGGTTTCTTTTTAGCTTCTTGTTTTTCCTATTTTCATGTTTTTTTTCACATATAAAACCCTAAAACATTAAAATTTCTAACTTCCGCGTGTTTCTGGCCCTATTGTGCAGGTGACAGACATCAGCCGCAACTGAGACGACAACTTTTCCGCAAATCTGCCGCCGGCACAACCGGAGTTGGAGGTCGCACTTTTTAGCCCAAAAACTATGATCTGGAGTCCAGGTCACACTTTTCAGCCTCTTTTCTACGACCTGAACAGGAAAACAGGTTAGAACCTGCGACCTGTGCTTTTTTCTACTGTTTTTCTGCAATTTTTCTGGGTTTTGCTGAAGCTTCTGTTAGGGTTTTCCAGCCTATGTCTCCGCCCGTTTGGACCTGTTTCTGATCTGTTTCACTCATATAAGTGGGAACCTAGCCCCCTAGGGCTTCAGTACCCTCCACTTTTGGTGGAAGAGTTTTAGATGTTTCAGCTGTCTGTTTTTTCAGAGTTTCAGCCTTCCCTTTTTCAAATCTGATACCTCATTCTCAGATCCCTTTAAATCAGCTCTTCTTCCTTTCAAATCACCTATTGTAGTTTTGTTTGGACCTCCCTTTAGGACCTCCTCCCTGTCCTTTTCACTTTTTGCTGATTTCCTCCTTTTTCCAGCCACCTTGCCTCTGCCTCTTGGTTGTAATCTACACCTCTTTTCAGCAGCTTTCTCCTTTAGATCCTTGTCCCTTTCGACCCTAGATCTATTGGCCTCTTTTTAGTGTGTTTTGAATAGATTTTTTCCCTCTTTTAGATTAGTTTTGAGAGACCTGCCTTCTTGGGTTCAATCGATGCACTACTAGCTGTTAATTTTCTGTTATTTCAGCATTATATACTGTTTTTGCAGCATTATTTTCTGTTACGCAGCACAATTTTTCTCTTACTCTCAAAATGAAAAGGGTTTAAAAATTAAAATTAATGCACGCCACACACTCACCCTAAGCGAAGAAGAGCCTGGTTTCCACCGCCAGGGAAAGACTTTAAAATCAATTGACACTGCACCTTTTTGCCCTTGCTTCGACATTGTAATCACTTGATTCTGCACCTCCCTGCCTTTTTCGGTCATTATTCTTCCCCTTGTGCCATGTTTGTGTTTTCATCATTGCACCCCCAAGGCATGCATCCCAGAGACTTCTTGGCCTTCACCCTCAGTTTCCGGTCAGTCGACCTGCTCCGTCCCGCTGTCGTCAAGCCAGTCCTCCTCCGAGTCCGCATTCTGACTCCTCTTCTGATTCATTGGGTTCTCCTTTTACTTTTGGTTCTCCCCCTATCACCTTCACTATGTCTGGTCCAGGGCCTAATGCTAGTGGTAATCCCGGCCCTAATGCCGAAACTACTACTAGCGGAACTACCACAGGAACTACCTCGGCTGCACCCTTGCTACCGTACATCGCAGGCCTCAGCCTCCCCAATTTCAATCATTTGATCAATGACCCTATCCGCCATGATGTTGGTTGGCCTACTATGCAAACCAAGCTCCCCTCCGACATCCCTAAGTTCGAAGGCCTTGCTGGAGAAGATCCAACCAACCATGTCCAATCTTTCCACATGTGGTGTTCCTCCAATTACATTACCGATGATTCCATCTGTCTTCGGTTGTTCCAACGCACGCTTACCGATGAAGCTTCTAAATGGTATGTTGACCAAGCCACCTCTTTGCCACCATATTTGCGACCATTGAAGCCTTTTATCTTATTTCCAGCTCCCTCTCTGATACGGTACTGGTACGGAGCTTTTGACTTCTTTCAAGCAAACCTCTTCGACCCATCTTTCCACTCATGTCCAGGAATGGCGACGAAGACGGAGCTTATGTCGAGGAACCCCCTTCGAAGATCGAGTTTATATGGACTGGTTCCTTTGCACTCTTGTAGCTCCCATTGGCAAAGATGTCACCTCCCATTTCCCTCAAACCAAAGAAGCCGCCCTCCAAATAGCCAGCAGAGCTGACCCTGATTTATGCTCGATGCAGTTTGTGAAGGATACCGTCATCCCGGCCTCCCGAGGCCGGAGGCCTTGCATACAGAGGCATCTCATTCCATCGACGGTATCGTTGGAGCCCTTTCTCATCCGTATTCTCAACCTCCTATGGGCTATGGTCTCCCTCAGGGAGGGGCCAACACCTCTAGCACTTTTCCCCCTCCAGGTAGCATGTATCTAGGATACGGCATGCCTCATCCTTTTTCCCAACCTCCTTCTTACCTCAATGTTGCCCCACCTAACCATTATCATTATCCACAGCCTAGTGCGCCAGCTCCTCCAGCATATGCGGTTCCACCTCCCTTGCCTCCTCCACCCCCGCAACAGCACCTACAGCCCCCTCCAGGGCAAGTCTTTGCACAGCAGGGCGCGACTAATCCCCCTTCTTCTCAAAGAAGGCGGAGAGGCAATCCAAATCAATCTGCCCCTGGTACTCGTGGACCCAATCCTCAAGGTATTGACCCTAACACCGCTAACCAGCAACAGGGCACTCAGCCCAAGCCGGACAGGCCTCTTCGCACAAATAAGCCTTGTTCGTGTTGTGGTGTTTATGGTCATTACACCCACGATTGTCCCCTCTTACCACAGATGTGGCAGATGTGGGAGTCTCAAGCCACATTGCGAGGAAAACATGCCTCCCCTCATGCTCCCCCTAATGTGGCCACTACTCAACCAGCTGTGTTTACTGATCCTTTCCCTCAGCAAGGATTCGTGGCTGCCCAACCACCTGACGGATAGGTCGCCACTCAACCTTCCCCTTCTGGTTCCTCTGATTACCAGATCCTCATGATGAACTCTGATCCATCCCCAACCATCGACCTTCACCTTCAAACTCGGTCTCGCCAGTACCCCAAGCCTTCCGCTCAGTCTGCCCCCGAGTCCCCTTCTTCAGGTTCTACAGAGCCTCTTTCGACATCCAATGGCCCCTTACATATCCCTCAACCCAAAGTTGAGGTTCATACCAAGATTCCTAAGGGACCATTACATCAAAATGCTGCTTCTGGTCAAGCTGCTCATTCGTATAGCATAGTAGATGATTTGGCGCAATCTCCTGCTGCCATTTCCACATTGGAACTCCTCCAATCGTGCCCTTCCCAAAAGACGGCTCTGCTATCTGCCGTGGGCGCTGTAGGTCCTTCTGATGACCAAATGATTGTTTTCGATGCCCATCAATCAGAACATCCTCCTCTTCCTGCTTCTGTCGCCTTCCAAATCCCAGTCAAAATCTGGAATGCCAACGCTTCTCGGTGTATAATTGATGAGGGGGCATCCACCTGTGTGATGTCCGCTTCGGTTTGGAAGTAACTCAGATCTCCTGACTTGGCCCCTTCCACTATCACCCTTTGAGCATGGGACGGTCACGCCTCCCAGCCCATTGGCCTTTTTCGTAATTGTCCTATCACCCTTGCCGGTAAGACTGTTTGCGTTGACGTCGAAGTCATCGACGCCCCTCTAGAATACAACATTCTATTGGGGCGAAGCTACACCTATGCCATGTCTGCTGTCCCATTCGCGGTTTTTCGCAAGATGTCTTTTCCTCACAATGGAAAGATAGTCGCCATCGACCAGTTGACTTATCATGAGCCGCAGTCTCAGACCTCCCCCGAGACGACCATCTCTTCTATAGCCAATAAGCAAACCGTAGATTCCTTGGCCAGTGTCTCTCCCGACGTCTATAAAGACTCCTCTTTTCTTGGAACTTTTCCTAGTCTTCCCCCTCCTCATATCTCTGATCCTAGCTTATCGAATTTTTGCATGATGCTATCGTCTCAAGCTGCCCTTCAGCAACCCACTCCGGCTAGTTAGCAACCTTCAACTCAGCCTCGCTCACCACGACCCACTCCTAGCCATTCATCTCAGCCAGCCGGACCTCCTCCTTCTGGCCCTTCTCCTACAGCTGGTATCCTTGAACCCCTTTATCCCCCTGGATCGGTTCCCCCAGGCCTTAACCATCTCGGAGCCGTCCCTCCTGGTCATTATCCCGCTGGATAGATACCTTTCCTGGCTCCCCCTCCCGGAGTCTATACGGTCCCCGTCATGGCCACCCTCTCTCTCCCTAACCTGACCCTGGGCATACCCGTCTGGTACCTTGACCGTCCAGCCACTACCCCACCTGGTCACCCCAAACCCTACCTTGCTTTGACACCGGTTCAACTAGTCCCCCTCGCTTCCTCCGTTACCACCAGGCCCCCTGCACCTCCCCAGGACCCTGCCCCTGTGGTGACCGCCCCAGGAAAGAAAGGCAAAGCCCACAAGGGGGCAACCAATCAGGACCAAGCCACCCCGACCAACCCTACCCCTCCTCGACCGCCAAAGCACGCTATCCAGTGCGCTTTGTGCGATATTGTCGGTCACGCCACCCATACATGTCCTGAATTGCCGCACCTCAAGATCCTGGTCAACGAGACGTTTCCCGACTCTGATATCCCTGACGTCTACGTCACTATCCCAGATTCTATCCCGAAACTCAAAACCTTGCGCACAAATCACCCTTGTGCTTTGTGTGATTTTCATGGCCATTACACCCACCTTTGTCCCCGCCTTGATGAGTATCGTTCCTCCTTGGACACATACCGCCAATTCAAGGCTACGCACAACAAGATACCTTCTCACTTTTCTGCAAGTTCTACTTCAATAGGACCAGAGGATATTCCTACTCCCATTCACATTCCTCCTCCTGTTGTCGAACCAACAGAGCCATCGGCCACCATTTTGTACCTATCATCATCCTTGAGAGCTAATTCACCTAACCTTCGATCGGCAGACACTCTCAGTTCCCCCTTAGTAGACCTTGGATCTGCTGACGTTGCGCATGTGAGCCCTTCTCCACAAGATGACCAGTCACATAGTCCCACATCATCGGATGATCCTCCTTCCTCCAATATTCCCATCTTCCAGTCCAATGAAGACATTATGGAAGCCATGACCAACCCTGACTTTCCATGGGATGATATACACCATCGCGCATACTTCCTCCCACAGCAGTCCCATGACCAATATGCTGTGGAAACCAAAGACTTCATTCCCAATGCAGTCGATTGGTTCAAAAATCCCATCCCTGCACCTGATGCTTTCGAAGAAGGAAACATGGCCAATATCTCCCCTACCATTAAAATTGACATTTCGGTAAAACCGGGAATCGAAGAATATATCACGTTGGGCGCCCAATGCACCCCGGAAGAAATTGAAGCTTACACTAAGCTTTTCAAATAATTCCACGATATTTTCGCTTGGTCCTACTCCGAAATGCCTGGACTCGATCCCACCATCGTCGAACATCATATCGACACTTGGCTCGATGCCAACCCAGTCCATCAAAAATTGAGACCCATTCACCCTTCCAGACGCTATGCTATCAAAGTTGAAATCGATAAGCTAAAGTAGGCTAGTTTCATTTATACCATCGAATACACCACTTGGGTGTCCAACCCAGTTCCCCTCCTCAAGAAACAAGGAACCATCTGTGTCTGTACGGACTTTCGTGACTTGAACAAAGCTTGTCCCAAAGACAACTTCCCCACACCATTTATTGACCAAATCATTGATGAGTATGTAGGGCATGAGGTTCTATCCTTTATGGATGGTTTCTCTGGATACAACCAAATCGTTATCTGTCCCGCTGATCAACTTAAAACTGCGTTCATCAGTCCATGGGGAACTTTCACTTACCGAGTTATGCCATTCGACTTTAAAAACGCCGGCGCCACTTTTCAACGGGCCATGTCTTATTGTTTCCATGACTTAGCTCATATTATCCTTGCTTATTTAAACGACCTCACTGCGCGTTCTAAGCATCGGGCGCAGCACCTCCACGATCTAAGTACCATATTTCTCCGATGTCGCAAGTATAATATCCACCTTAACCCGTTGAAATGCGTCTTCTGTGTCCCCGCCGGCCGTCTCCTATGCTTTATAGTGTCTAAGGATGGTATCACTCTTGACCCTTTGAAAGTTCAAGCCATTCTTGAACTTCCCATTCTGCATACCTTACGCCAGCTACAAAGTCTCCAAGGCAAAGCTAATTTTATTCGACGGTTCGTTCCTGACTATGCCACCACCGCACATGGGTTCCTTAGACTCCTATGATCTAACATCCCATTTGTATGGGATACCTATGCTCATGAGTCTTTTGATGCCCTCAAGCAAGCTCTCACATCTGCTCCCTTCATCCGCCCTCCTGACTTTGATAGGGAATTTATCCTGTACATCTCCGCTTCCACCTATTTGGTCGCTGGAGTTCTTATCCAGGAAGATGACAACGGTATTAAGCATGTGATCTACTACATCAGTAAGAACCTCGTAGGACCCCCTGTTTCCTACTCACATGAAGAAAAACTAGCACTGGCTATCATGTTCTCAGTCCAAAAACTTCGTCATTACATCCTCATGCGTTCCACCAAGGTTGTGACTAATTCCAACCCCATGGCTTTCCTATTGAGTGACCGCATCCTCACTGGGAAGTACGCCCGTTGGGTTGTCATCCTTCAAGAATTCGACCTAGAATTTTTCACACCAAAAAGTAAGAAAGGTTTAGCCCTCGCTGAACTCATTTCTGAATTACCTACTGGAACGCAGGATCCCCCAGTTAAAGATGATTTTCCTGATGAGCACTTATTCGCCATTACTTCGGACGATCCTTGGTACGGCAATATCCTCACTTACTTGTGAACCTAAAAGTTTTCCCTTCACCTTGATTGTGATGCTCGACGACGTATCTGACACCAGGCCCCCCGCTACCTTCTTATCGGTAATGACCTCTATCGTCATGGTATCGATACTGTCCTTCGTCGTTGTCTCACACACGCTGAAGCTGAACAGGTCCTCAATGCCTAGCATAGCAGCGCTTGCGGTGGCCACCTCTCCGGTCTTGCCACTGCCCAAAAAGTCATGCGCGCTGGGTATTTTTAGCCTTCCCTCTTCAGTGATTGCATTGAGGCAGTCAAACAATATCCCAATTGCCAGCATTTTTCCCCTAAGGCACGAGCTCCCCCAGCTCCCCTCCATCCTATCATCACAACTGGCCCCTTTTGTAAATGGGCCATCGACTTTATGGAGTGTCGACCTCCATCCACTGGTAACCATAAGTATATCATTGTGGCGGTTGACTATTTCACCAAATGGGCCGAGGCTATGCCCACTTTTAACAATACGGCTGCTACTGCTGCCCTCTTTTTCTTTAACGATGTTATCGCTCATTTCGGAGTTCCGAAACAATTGGTTTCTGACCACGGCCGACATTTTGAAGATGAGATATGGCGAGAGCTATCCTCACTGTTGGGTTTCGAGCACCAATATTCCTCCTCCTATTACCCCCAAGGTAATGGCCAAGTTGAAGCAGTCAACAAAATCCTCAAGACCATGCTTCAACGAATGGTGAATAAGCACAAAACCAACTGGCATCTTATGCTCTTCCCTGATTTGTGGGCCTATCGAACTTCTGTTAAAACCGCCACCAGGTTTACTCCTTACCACCTCGTTTTTGGAGAGGAGGAAATCTTACCAATCGAGTGTGAAATACCTTCCTTGCATCTGGTTGTTGAACTTCTCCCTGACACCCAACCTCTAGAAAAATGACTTATAATGCTTGAGCGCGCCTCCGAAGACCGTCGTGTTGTATTGCAAACCATGGAAGTGGCCAAGAAATGCACCAAAGCTCAGTATGACAGAAAAGTACAGCCTCGTACTTTCCATGAAGGCGACCTCGTTCTAGTATATGACCGGGCCCATGATGTCCTTGGTCATGGGAAGTTTGACTCATTATTTCTAGGCCCTTACATCATCAGTAAGGATCTCGGTAAGGGGGCATACCTCTTAGAGGACTTCGAAGGCAATCCCCTTCCTAATCCTCGCAATGCACTCTATCTTAAAAAATATTACCCTTAGCATTTCCCTTCCGAAATGCATGTTTTATTTTCTTTTAGATAGCCATCATCTTTTTCGTTTTCGTACTTTGACACTTCACCAGGACACATTTTGCCCCCAAGGGGTCACTCCACCTCCTCCTTAAAATCGCATTTCTTCACTTACAACACTTGTACTTGGGGCACCACTTTACCTCCTTACTTGTCTTTGTTCGTGTCGATTCTCATCGTGAGTTACCATCTTGTACTCATGTTTTCATGGTCCCCCATTGGACCTTTACTGTGTGGCAGCACCATCGAGTCGCCCTTGTTTAGATAATCTGAGTGGAGTCATCATCGAATTCATGGAGTCTATCCCAAGTCCCTTTGTACCCCGCTATATTCCTCCATCCTTCATTGCTTGGTCTCTCTCTTGTGTCGCCCATTATGGCCTTCAATCCCACTGTCCCTTATCCCTGATGATATTGTGGCAGTCACTGCCATGTCATTCATGCCCTTTATGCTCTAGAAAGGGAAGTCGTCCATTCGTTACTCAGTACCCTCCATTCCACCTCCATCATTGGTATTAGTCTGTCCATCGCTCTACTATTTTCTCTCGTGCCTTAGTTGAGGATCTCTCATTGCCTCACCTATGGCGGACCTCCTTCTGTTGACATCAGCTCCTCCATTCTAGAAGACAGTTCTAGAGGGCGGTGTACCTTGGTTCCAGCTTCCACTCTTTTTCGATGCCTCCGATCAGGCAAAGGGATCTCTCATTTCCCTTTGACTTGATTTTTTCTCCACTCTAGCTCATTTCAGCATGATCGAGATCCGTATACTTGATGGTTCTGTGATGCAGCAGCAGCTCTTGGTGTTTCCCAGGTGTGTGTGAGATGTCTCAGCCCTCATGAGGGGGTGGCCCTGCAGGTAGGCCCCCACATGCCTGGATGACCTCTTCATTTCAGCCTTCGATGCAGCTCCATATATTTGATGCTGTCAGCCTTAGCCGCTTGCAGCGCCTCTTTGATTTGCATGTATCAGTCAGATTTTGTGATCCCTTCCCCGCTTATAGGGGGCATTTGGGTTATATTTGTATCTCATGTACTCAGATATTATTGTATAAGTCCTGGCTGTTATCCCAGGCACAGCATGTATGTGGGATCCCCCATTGTATTCTTATCTGGCTCATGTTTATGCTGGTTGTACTTTATGGTTCGGTCCCTTGTTTACTGGACACACTATTCTGTTGTACTTTGTCTCGGCGGGCATAAACACAGGTACCCCGCCGCCTTTAGCACAGGTACCCCCTCATAAAAAGAGACTTGTTGCACCTGTAAGTCTCGTCTCCTCAGGGTCTAGTTCTTCAGTACATTAGTCTACCTCACATTTATCTCTCTGAATTCCCTCTTTATGTCTGGTGATTGAGTTCTTACAACGTACTTCGGTCATACGATTTTCTCCTAACACTCGCACGCTGGGGGACAATCTGTTACACCATTTTTTGGTCATCTAACCTATTATCATTAGATGGACCCAAGTACACCATGTAAGACCAATTTTACCCTAAGTAAAATTTCTTTCACTATGTAAAATAGCTTAATAAAATACATTTATTAGGTTGTTTATGGTCTAAACAGGAAACCCCAAACGGAAATATTAAACAAAACCATATTTGTTTGATTTTCCTCAAGTAATAATTAATTAAACAAAAATTTAATTATTATTCTTGGTCATGTTTAACCCAAAACAAAAAAATTAATTATATAAATCTTTATTTATCTTATTATTTTCTAGGAATAATTTAATTCCTTGTTAAATATGACTAAATCACCCTTAAATAATTAAATAAATCATTATTTATTTGATTATCTTTCAACCACTTCCTTAAAATGATAAATAAATCATTTATTTATTTATTATTCACAAATAAAGGGGTTTGACCCAAGTCAAATACTTTTTCCCTCCAACAAATATAATAAAATATTCCATAAAAGGTGGATCTAGATTTGGTTAATGTTATTTTAATCATGCACCAAGATCTAGAATGACCCAATATTTTGTTATAAATAGGAAGGTTTTTTCCTACCATTCTTCACCTTTTGTTTCCTATTAGATCACTCTGGATCTATACTCTTGGTCTGACTTTGAGCCATTATCATTGTCATATTTTCCATTTTTTGTTGTGTGAGCTCCCTTTGAGTTCTATCTTTGTCTGGGTTTTCTACACCAACAGGAGAGAGAAATGCTAGATCTGAAGTGCTGAGGACTTCCAAGAACCCATCCCATTGAGGAGAATTGGAAACATCTTCTTGTTTTCCTTCCAGGTGCCCTTAATACAAAAAATTCTTTCAAAAATTGTTCTTGTCTTCTCTATTGGATATATGGAGCAAAACCTTCTTTTTACTGCTTAATGTCTTTCTATGCATAGATCTGGTTTTTGCAGCTCTTGTCTTGATCAACTAACTGCAGATATAAAGATATTGGCAGCCATATTTGATGTTAGGGCTATTAGTTATGCGTAGCTAAAGTGGTCTTTTTTCGTACACTTCGACAAAGGATTCATACTAACAGTAGGTTTAAGATGGATCTACAAGGTAAAGCAAGATGTTGATGGGAGTGTTGAGAAGTATAAGGAAATATTTGTGGCATGGGGCTTCTCATAGATTGAGGGGACTGATTATGAAGAAAAATTTGCACCTGTCACATGGTATTCTCCCATAAGGACCATCCTTTCTCTCTCAACGTAGATGGTTTGGCACATTAATCATATGGATGTGAAGACTGTGTTCCTTAATGGGATCATTGAGGAAGAAGTGTAAATTAAGTAGCCTGAAGGATTTGAGATCTACAGCGGCGAGTTTCATGTGTGAAGACTCAAAAGAGCACTATATGGTCTTAAGAAATCACCTTGTGCTTGGTACACTCGGATCGACAGCTATTTCACCGGACTTGGTTTCACCAAGAGTGAGGCGGATGCAAACCTATACCAAATTGTGGTGGAGGGTAAAATTTTAATAATTTTTCTTTATGTTGATGATTTAATACTGATTGGTGATGAGCAGCTGATACACTCATGCAAAGAGGACCTTGCAAAGGAGTTTGAGATGAAGGATATGGATATCCTTCACTGTTTCCTTAGATTGGAAATATGGCAGCGAGAAGGTAAAAATTTTGTGTTCAAAGCAAGTATGCAAGGGAGATACTCGGTAAGTTTCACATGGAGGGTTTCAAACCCACGGATACTCCTCTTACTGGAAACTGGAGGAAAGAGGATGCTACATCTGGAGAGGTAGTGGATGCTACTGTCTATCGACAGTTGGTGGGTTCGCTCATTTATTTAGTTAATAAAAGACTCGACATATGCTATGCAGTGAACTAGCTTAGTCAAGCGATGGTTAAGCCTACCAAGCTCTTTTGGAAGGCGGGCAAGCATGTCTTGAGATATCTTAGGGGCACATCTGAGTATGGCTTATGGTACAGATAGATGGATGAGTTGAAGTTGCATGGCTTCATGGATGTAGATTCGGAGGGCAGCCCAATGGACAGAAAGAGCACATCAGGAGGGGTTTTCAGTATCAGATCTATAGCCTTTTCTTGGTACAACAGGAAATAGAGATCCGTGGCACTCAGTTCAGAAGAAGTGGAATACATGGAAGCAAGTAAAGCTACATGTGAGGCTATCTGGATGAAGAAGATCCTGGTCGATTTGTTTGGTTCTCATTTAGATCCTATAGTGATTCATTGTGATAATCAGAGTTGCATTAAAATCTCGATTAATCCTATGTTTCATGATAGATCTAAGCATATAGATATCTCGTATCATCAAATCAGAGATTGTGTGCAGCGGAAGATTATGTTGCTTCAATACATTCCTACGGAAGATCAGGATGCAGATATTCTGACGAAGGCGCTCACCAGGAGAAAATTCGAATACCATAGAGATAGGATCGGGGTGAAGGATAATCCCTTTCCTGTTGAGAGGGAGTGTTGAGATTCAACAAGATGATGATCCTAGTGAAAATTAAGCACCTGCACTAGGTGGGGCCCACAGGCTATTTTTAGGTGTATGTCTATTTTTAGAATGTTGAGAAAAGTCTATTTATAGTGAAAATATATTTATAGATGGTTGAGAAAATTCTATGGATGGATGGGCATCTAATTTTGGAATGCATGTGCGAATATGGTTCGTCGATCGCATGTCTAAAAATAGAATGCATGTCAATTATTGTTATCTATTAACAATAATTAGACAATAAATAATAATCTATTCTCTTGAAGCACTTGATTTCAGTTAGCTGATGTGGAATACCAGTTAACTGAAGGAATTTCGAGTTCAATGGTTAGTTGGTGGGACATGATAGTGGACTTCGTTGTAACTGATTGATACAAAGTTGTAATAGATTTGGATGTGTAGTTATGTGAGGTGTAAATTAGTTTAACTCAGTTAAGTGAGTTAAACTTATTTGTGCTAGTTGTAACTAAAGATACACTAGTGAGAGATCAGTGAATTAAATATTAAATCAATTCACATGGAGTGATGTCACATGCAACTAAATATTTACTAATCTTAACTACATGCATGTCAGATCAAGTGGAGACCCAGTTGAGAGATAGGTGAAAGGGACAGGTTGACTATCAATTGTGACTATAGTGGGTGCACACTTACAACCAAACACACATTGGAGATGCCAATGAGGATTACATAGTCAAGGAAACACAATATTGAATTCATTTAGGGATTGTGATCAGCAGGGATTGCGCAGTGGAGGCAGGTTGTCAGGAGGCAGATATTGTACCGAGAGCTCTTGGATTAGATTTTTGTATGATATTGTTTCATGATCTATGATATACACATAATATATGATAGCGGGGATTTTGGCTTTATGATTTCCCAGTAAAAACATGTGTTATGTGTGACTGATCTTTCTTCATGTGTTTTTAATTGCCAATTAAATTTCTGCAAATATTTAAGTAGAAGGATTATGTATTTAACAGTGGCATATAATTGTTAAATCAGGAGAATCCGAAAATACACAATTGTATTAAAATTTCTACACAAGTGTCCTTGATTATGTGATTTGTTCACAAAGATTTATAGAAAAGATAGGAGAAGTTAAGATTGGAGAGCATAAGTGAGACTTTAAATCAGACCATAACCCAATCTATATAAATTTATCATGGGTAGAAGAAAGGCAACATAATAGAAAAAACCAATGCTCTCGGCAATCACTACCAAGAGGCAAAATTATTCCAACAAAATAAAATTGTATTATCTTCAAGAAAATGCTGGAGAGATTAATTCAAAAAGAGAAAAATGGTTTCCGAAGCTTCAACAGTCATGAGCTTAAAAATATAATTCGAAGGGCACTTGAGAAGTGCAAAAGAGAAAAAAATATGAAATCAGAATCAATTTATTTTCCTGTAAATGCTTGGTTTTATGAGGAATGAAAATTTTCAAGGAGAACCTTGAAAAAAATAGACAAGGAGAATATTACTATAAAGTTATATAAGAAGATACTAAAAAGGAAAAAAGATGAGTTCATGTAAACAAGGCGAGAAGAGTTAATATATCTAGGCAAGAATAGCCCAGAGATTTTCTAGCAGGAACTTCAACCAAGGAAGAAGCAAATGGAAAATAATATTATAGCCAATCAATGGTTTGAATATGCAAGACAACTCTATGAGAAAGAATCGGAGCCTTTAGTTAGTAGTTTCCACCTCCCTTGGAACACTCCTAAAGGATAGGCTTCCCTTCCATCTTTGTAGGGATTCCAACCTCCTCCTTTTCCTCTATATAAACAAGCCTTATCCCTTTATGAAAGCTAGCTGAACAAAGAGAATTATATAGCTGAAGTGCTGAAATTGGAGAACTGAAATATAGCTGAAATAACTGAGTTATTGAGAAGGTAGATCCAGAAGGAAATCCATTGAGAGGGCCCTTATCCAGTCTGAATTCCCAGACGAGCTTTGAGAAGTGCTTCGCTCGAACCCCGCTGGAGGAGATCGCAATGTCAGAGCATGGTTGTATCTCTTATTTCTACCTAATAATATAAGTTACTATTGTCTGGTTCCCATCTTGTATTTTGTCTTTATCGAATGCAATATGCTTAGTCTTCTCTGACTGACTAGTAGTTTTTTGATGAAATTAGTATGTGGTATGTGGTTATCGTTTTCTGATCTCTGTGCAGGGGTCCAAGCATGATAAGTGAAGGGATTGTGACTTGCCAAATTAGGAGTGAAGGGTCCTCATCACCACTACGATTGTCAACGACAACTTTGGACCACAGGTAGGCCATCTTATTATGTCCTCTTTCATTCAAATATCAAGGAACCTACACTCTAGCATGATTCCTTGTTACTAGACCCACTCTAGGGCTAGAGGGATCGTCTCTGTCTACAGAGATAATTTACCTACGTAACAAGTTGGCGACTCCACTAGGGATCAATGTGAGTTTGTCTTTGATCTTGTTGGGTCGTTTTTTGGGTTTCTTGTCTTGTTGTTTACCTTTCTAGTTGTTTAACTGTGCTTCAAACCCTTTTTCAGCCCCAGAGCGTCAAGATTTACCTTTGCTCTGTAGATTTTTTCTCTTTTTCCTTGGTTAACTGGCTTGGCACGGTTTTCCTCTGAATAGTCGCACCAATTGGCACATGTTTCCTTTGTAGCACTCGCGCCATCCCCTGTTTGGCGCTGAATACCACCTCACAGTCGCGTCGACCCTTGTAGGTTTTTGGGTGTGAGATTTTTCATGAGTTTTGGTCAATTGTACTTGTTTCTGGGTTATTTTTAATAGTAATTGAAGTGTTTTGGACTCTCTTTGATTGCTAGAGTCTTGTTTTCCTCAATTGCTTGTCCATTTCTTATCAGTGTAGCTTGAGGTCTTACGATTTCTGAGTGCCTTGGTGCACTGAGCCTTTTGTTTGGAGATTCAGTTTCTTGATAGCTGTCAAATTTGTTCCCCGTTTAATTGCTATTAGTATCTTTGATCCTGTTGAGTACATTCATTGGTTGATTGATCATTGCCTTTATCGTTTGATTTTTCTTCCTCTTACTCCAAGCACCGATTACATTACTTGTATGGGTCATTTTAGATATTTCTCTTTGATTTGAAAATATTGTAGCATTAGTTTGGGTGTTGTTGTGTTTGTTTCATGTTGTTGGAGTCATTCCGCTTTGACTTTTAGATTCACTCTCTCAAGCTAGTGTTTATTTTTGTTTTTCATCTTATTTAGTGCATTGGAAAAACCAAAATATTGCATTATTTTTCTTTGAAAATGAAACGTTATCTTGCATAACTAGCATTGTATAGGCTAGGAAAGAGTTTTGTTTTCTGTAGATTGCATTAGATGCATTAGTGGATGTTTTCACATGATTTCATTATTTGCTATTGCTTGAAAGTTTTCTTTCCTTCTCTGTAGATAGCTTTCATTGAACGAAAATGGTATCCCTCTGCATGTAGTTTTTCATTTAGGAAAATTTCAGATCCGACATATGTTAAGGCTTGGAAATTGAAACCTAATCCAAGATCAACGTTAAAATCTATTTCAACTAACCTAAGGCAATATTTAAACCTAACGAAATATTCTAGTGGTCTAAGTTAGAGATGTGTTCTAGCGTCTTAAAACCTAGTAGCTGTCGCTCGCCATCTGGCTCCAAACAGCACTAGTACAGACTTGTGCTCCTCGTATTGTGGAGTATATAAAGGGATACCCTTCTATGTTGCAATTATTTTATCCATAGGAAGTCGAGTCTGTCATTTTGTAACCGTGATACACTGAAAACAACATTCGGGGAGACTACCTGCACGTACGTTAAGTCCTTGGTCATTTCTCTTTCATTTGATCACCAAGGTGTATATGGAAGTTCACGGAAACCTGGCATACCCTCTTGCTTAGAATACTTGAGCAGTCATTTTTTATCTTTATTGACTCCTTAAATTTGAAAATATCATCAAGCATTGGTCCTTTCGTGCTCGTGCAAAATTGAAAGTGACTAGAGTCATGTTTTACCTGTTTCTTGACTCTTAAAACATGAAACATTGAAGTTTGGTTTTAGTGTCATAAAATAAACTACCCATGATCACCCGCCCATTAAAATTTTTAGAACTTGGATTGTTTTTTTTTGCCTTGGTTTCTTGAGTCTTTTCCCAGATCTCTCTTTTTCCTTCTTGTTGTGAAGAAGTCAAAGTGGCGGAACCACCGGTTTCATCGTCTTTGCTCCCTTCTAGAGGTAGTCCTTTACCAAATATTTCATTTGAAACTCCTCAATCCTCTAGGTCTACCGAGCTTCAGCACTCCCATTGGTCTTACCCCTTACTACCCGATCTCCCGCTGACAAGCCAGTTAAGTTCAATTGGCCTCCCTCGGGCACTTGGTCTAGTTTTGGGGATGAGGAAGAATTCCCTCCTCTTACGTCAGGATCACCATTTCTAGCTATTGTTATACCTCCTAGTCCCCGCAGTATTTTCGAAGATCTTACAGAGGAGTTAGACATGGACACATTAGGTTCTATTGGCAGTGATGGAATTCCTGTTTCTAATGAAGAATATCAACTTTTCCCTGAAAACACCCCTCATGTGTCTGCTCAATATTCACCATCGATTTCACTTCCAGCTGGATATAGGTCCCTAGGTAAGATTATTACTGGTGTTGCATCCATGGCAGCATCTACTCCATCCAGGAGTCCATTCCTTCCATCATTAGGACTATCACTGACAACACCTACTTCGTCGCTCTCAGTTACATCTGTCCTAGTTCAACCTACTGTTTGCATGGCTGCGTCTGTGCCGGTCACTCAGACACCAGCAGCCTCAACTAAGATACCTGGTGGCCTTACTTTTGAAGAGTATCTATTAGCTATTCATCAACATAGCTCTCAGGTTTCTCAGCAGCCTCATGCTCCTGTTAATCCGCCACACCATTATGACGAATATGGTAATCCTGTCTATTTGCCTGATCTTATCCTCATCACTATGATGTTTTCGGTACCCCCATCTATCCATTTATTACTCCCCATCATTATGATGAGCATGACGTTCCTGTTTATGACCCCTATGAAATCATTCCCGAGATTGGGAGGATTTATCAGGTGCAACCCCCTGGCCCACAAGGACAACTCTTTCAGAGACAACCTTCAGCTTAGTTGGGGCTTGCATTAGGTCCTCAGGGACAACCTTACAGTCCGCAAGGTCAACCTATGGTCCAACAAGGACAACCCCAGGGGCCTTCTGGTCAACCTTTGTATCAACCAGGACCTTCTTACGGTCTTGGGGGGCAAATCTATTCGTCGCAGCGATAACCTTTTGTACAACAACCGGGATCATATACTCAAACTGGTCTGAACATTGGGCAACAAGGATAACCCTCTAGTCCTCCTCCGAGGCAACCTAGTCCATCGCAAACATCAAGCCAACTTGCTCAGCAGGGGCAACCTTGTGGCCCTCAACATCCAGGCCAACCTGCTCCGTAGGGTCAACCTACTCAACCAGCCCAACAGTTGGCTCAAACTGCTCAACAACAATTTTACTCTACTTCACAGTAGGATCCTACTTTTCAACAACCTGTTCAGTCTACTCAACAACCAGTCTACCCTATTTATTCAGCTCAGCATGGGCACCCCACTTATCAACAGCCAGTTGAACCCCAAGGCGCTTATTATCCTCGTGGTCAATATCGACCAGTATATAGTGTGCCTCAAGGTTTTACTTATCACCCTCAATCTCAGTTGTAGTATAATCAACCACAAGGCCATGCTTACATTCCGCCGCAAAATCCTTATGTTTCTCAACAAGGACCTCAATGGCATACTTAGAATCAGTATCCTGGTCCTCAATATCGACAAAATTATTAGCTTATCCCCCATATCGTCAGAATCGTTCGAGACAGAATCAATGGGGGCAAAACGTTTCTCAAACAGGATGGAATGTGAATTCGAGTTCTTATTAAGGACCTCCTATGCCTTTTAACCCTCAATTACCATTTTTCGCCACATTGGAATTACCAGATGTGTCAAAGTTAACGAATGATCCTATTCTTCATAACCTGTATTGGCTTCCGGTTCCGAAGAAGATTCCTAGTGATTTTCCCAAATTTGAGGGCAAGTCTGGAGAAGACCCCCAAGCACATGTTATGACTTACCACTAGTGGTGTTCCTCTAACTCTTGGGTTGACGATTCTATTCGGCTTCGTCTTTTTCAATGCACTCTTACTGGTGATGCTGCTAAGTGGTATATCGAGCTCTCTCATGGTATCTTTCAAGATTTCAACTCTCTTTCCATGGCATTCCTTACTCATTTTTAGTTACTGGTTTGTTGTGAAGCCGGGACGCATCTCCTCACCTTTTTGAAACAGGACCGGGCTACTCATATCTTGGACCATATTCATGAATGGAGATGTCGTTGTCGCTTGATAAAATTCCTAATCAGCTTCTTAATCATTGGTTCACTACCTCCTTTGTCAATAATATTGCGAAAGACATAGCCATGGGAGCATGTGTAACTAAGGAACAAGCCATTTCTCGTGCCCAGTACCTTGATCTCGTGTACTCTTAATCGGGCATATTGTATGATATTTTTACTGATGCCCCTTGACCTAGAACTTCTAAAGCACCGGCGACCCCATCTGTCGATGGTATTATTGGTTTCATATCTCAGACTTTGTGTAAGTCTTCTTCTTCCAACCCTGGGAAGAAAAATTATAATTCTTCCAATGATATTGCTCCTTATTCTAACCCGAATCCTAGTAAAACCTCGAAGGTCAATTCTATTCAGGCCAATCCTACGGATAAGACTTCTAAAGGGAAAAACAAGGGTAATGGCAAGGCCAAGGCCGATGCCCCGAAACCAGATTCGTCCAAATCTCGTGGTGATGATGGTTTGCAGAGTAAGCCGAAGTACCCCTGTCTAATTTGTGATGAAGAGCACTACACCAATGATTGTCCTCGATAGGCCGAAGTGAGTAGATTGCTCAAAGGCACTCAGAGTACTCCTGTTATCCTTAAAGAACCTTTTCCATCTCAGCAGACCCAGATGGTTGAGCAGCCTCAGTCGTCTGCTCCATTTGGCTCTCAAGTGTTCATGATGAACGGTTTTGCATCTATTTCTATCGCTACTCGGTCAAAATATTATGCTGTGTCGCGCCAAGCAATGGGGAAGGAGATCGCTGATGGTCCTCCCCCCAACCTATTTTCGGCCCTCTTGAGATTGAAAGGCCCAATGTTGAACCCATTGTACGACAACCTTCCAAAGGTGTTCTCCGGAAGTCTTCTTATAATCCCAACGCCCATGCTGCTCAACATTACAGTATTGTTGAGGATTTGGCATAGGCGCCATCTGCGATGTTTGCATTAGAAGTACTTCAGAGTTGTCTGTCTCAGTGGAAATCCTTATTATCTACGATCGATGGGGTTGATCCTGCTGATACTAGCCTTCTTGCTTTCAATCTAGAGAATTTCGTCCCACAAATTCCACACCAGATTCTGCTCATTATACAAGTCATTATTAATGGTCTCGACATCCATCGAGCTGTTATGGACAAAGATGCATCAACCTGCGTTATGTTAGCTTCTTGCTGGAAGGCCATTGGCTCTCCAGCCCTGAATTCCTCACTAAATTCCCTTGAAGCATTTGATGGAAGGGAATCAAAACCTTTGGGTGTTCTCGCAAGTTTTTCGATTACCTTGAAAGGGAAGACAGTAAATGTTGAAGTAGAAGTAGTTGATGCCAAACTCAATTACAATATTCTACTCATTCGCAGTTGCACTCATGCTATGCTCTGCATTCCATCCACCCTCTTCCATGTTTTTAAATTTCCACACGAGGGTAAGATTGTTACTGTCGATCAATTGTCATTCTTCACCTATTCTTTTGAGAACAACATTCGATATGTGGATAAGATCCCTACTCCCTTCAAGAGCATTGGGCCGGGTCTCTTCAAAGATCCAGCCCTCATGGGTATTTTTCCCCTTTCACCACCAAATAATGTTCAAGTTAATATGATCTCTCGGTCTAATGACCCATGGATTATTCCTTCACCTAAAAAAATTGATTCATTTGGATATTTAATGCCTTTGAGTCTGATTGAAATCGATTACTGTGAACTCATTGCTGCATTGGATACTCCACCCTTTGAGGTGCTCCTTTGAGCTTGTCTCTTGACATGTATTCTCATTCCCCCTGGCTCAGAAATTCAGACTCGTCTTATCCTTTGAAGAAAGTGTTTCCTTCCAATGAAGCCATCGTGGAAACCATGTCTCTCGAAGACCTGCCGTGGGACGATGGTCATCATCGTTCTTCGCTTATGCTTGGCCTCGGGGCTATGTCTACATGTCTTGAGCATTTTGCATCTCAAGCTCCTTATCCTCCACTTCAAACACCAATCCTGACACATGAAGTCTTTATAGAAGGAAAATTGAGCAATATCACATAGATGATCCCTATTGACATTTCCATGAAGTCGGGAATCGTTGAGAACATCCATGTGGGGGTTACTTGTTCTTCAGATGAAGTCCAAGTTTATACTAGCCTTTTCCGCGAATTCCGTGATGTCTTTGCATGGTCCTACGAAGAATGCACGACATTGATCCTAGTATAGTGGTGCATGAAATCCCTACCTATCCCAGTTTGAAGCCTTTTCGTCAGCGTCTTCGTCCGGTGCACCCTAGAAAGGCTGCGGCCATTAAAGGTGAAGTTGAGAGAATTCTCAAAGCTGGTTTCATTTATCCAATTCCCTTGACAGAATGGGTTTCAAACATTGTTCCTGTCGATAAGAAAAAGGGGACTATCCATGTCTGTGTTGATTACCGTGAAATAAATCGGGCCTATCCTAAGGATAATTATCCTACTCCCTTCATCAATCAGATCATTGATGACTGTGCCGGGAGTGAGATTTTTTCCCTTATGGACGGCTTTTCTGGATATAATCAGATTAAAATTCTCTCGGTTGATCAACACAAGACGACTTTTATTTGTCCTTGGGGTACCTTTGCATACAAGAAGCTCCCTTCTGTCTTGAAAAATTCCGGGGCCACATTCCAGCGAGCGATGTCCTACACTTTCCATGAAATTCGTCACATCGTTCAGCCTTATTTGGATGACCTTCCGGCTCATTCAACTAAGTATACGGACCATCCAGACCATCTTCGTAAGATATTTATTCGTTTTTGACACTACAACATTCGGCTTAATCCACATAAATGCGTCTTCTGTGTTGATTCCAGTAGATTTTTAGGGTTTATCATGTCTAAAGATAGAATTTTCCTCGATCCACTCAAGGTTGAGGCTATTTTCAATCTCCCCTCTCCGTCCTCATTACATCAGTTGCAGATTCTGCAAGGAAAGGCGAATTTTCTACGTCGTTTTATACTGAACTATGCAGAAGTAGCTAAAGGATACACACAAATTTTGAAATAGGATGTCCCTTTCTATTGGGATGAGATTTCTCAACAATTTTTGATGCACTCAAGACATTGTTGGTCAACGCTCCTTTATTATGTCCTCCAAATTATCATCGTGATTTTTCCCTCTATTTAGCTGCTACTTTTAGTATAATTGCCATGGTTTTGGTACAAGACGATGATGACGGTCACGAACATGTCATTTATTACTTTTCTCGTAACCTTCTCTATCCTAAAACGTGTTATGCTCATGTTGAGAAGTTAGCACTAGTTGCGGTCCAAGCCGTCCAACGCTTTCGTCATTATATCCTTTTGTGTACGGTGACTGTGATTTCCAATTGCAATCCCATGACCTATATTTTGTCTTGACAATTGCTGGGGGGAAAATACTTGAAGTGGATCATTATCCTCCAAGAGTTAGATTTGGAATTTACTACTGATGAATCAAAGAAATCACTAGTTTTTGCTGATTTGATTTGTTCCCTCCCTTCCGACTCCATTCCATTCCAGACGATATGCTTTTCTTGATCACCACCCTTTACCCCTAGTATAGTGATATCATCGTATATCTGCAAACTTCCACATTCCGATCTGAGTTAACAAAGGATGCCCGCCGTCGAATTCGGCATCACTCACAACCTTATCATATAGTCGGAGATACGCTCTATTGCGTTGGAGTTGATTCCATACTCTGCTGATGTTTGACCCTCGAGGACATTGAGAAAGTATTGAATGATTTTCATAGTGGCGCCTGTGGTGGTCACATATCTAGTTACACTAGTGCACAAAAGATACTTTGTGTTGGTTATTTTTTGCCTTCCATTTTCAAAGACTGTATTGTCGTAGTTCGTAAATGTCATGATTTCCAGATTTATCAATGAAAATTGCATGCGCCACCTATTCCTATTCACCCTGTCATTACCGTTGGTCCCTTTGTGAAGTGGGGCATCGATTTTATGACGTGTAACCCTCACTCGACCGGGGGGCATGCTTATATCATCATAGCCATGGACTACTTCACCAAATGGGCCGAAGCAATGCCTACACTTTTCGTTGACGGTAAGATAGCTGCTCAATTCATATTTAATCATAATATTTCTAGGTTTGGTGTCCCTCAAGCCATCGTTACAGATCATGTTTCCCATTTTCGGCATTATATGGTGGAGGAGTTGACTTCTAAGCTAGGTTTGTCTCATGACAGCTCAATGTCATACTACCCTCAAGCCAATGGTAAGGTTGAAGCTGTGAACAAAGTTCTTGTCACAATGCTTCAGCATACGATTGGGATCCACAAATCAAATTGGCATCTCATGTTATTTTTGGCTCTCTGGGCATACCGAACTTTGACTAAGAGTGCGGCCGAATTCACCCCCTTTCAGTTGGTTTACGGTCTAGAAGCTACTCTCGCGATTGAGCGTGAAATACCTTCGCTCAAGTTAGCTGTGGAATTACTACCAAAAAATTCACCAGAAGAAGAGTGTCTCCTCTGCTTAGAGATTTTTGATGAAACTCGTTGCTTAGCTGCTTTGGTCATCGAAGCACAAAAGAAGCGAGTCAAAGATCATTTTGATCAATCAATTTCCCCTCGTTCTTTCATTGAAGGATATCTCGTCCTCCTGTATAACCAAGTTCATGATAAACTAGGGGTAGGAAAATTTCAACCTATGTGGCATGGTCCCTAAACCGTTAAACGTGTGTTGCAAAATGGGGCCTATGAGCTGATTGACTATGAAGGTCATCCTCTTGAACAGCCCAGAAATGGGTTGTATCTCAAAAAATATTATGCAGGAGTCATTCATGCATAACAGGTGTACATAGGTGTTATTTTCATTTTTTGTACATGTTTTTTGGTTTGGTGTGCTTTGTGAGCGTTTTCTTGCTTATTGGGTCTTTCTTATTGTGTAGATTTCTATTACCCCTTATGTCAGGTTCGCGGATGGTGCTTCCCGCAGTACCAGGAATTTGTCTTCGACAGCCTGGGTAATTTATGATCCTGCTAGTGAGTTGATATATCTGCAAGGTATTTTTAAAGGATGAACTACAACCAATGTCATTGAATATAGCGTTGTCATTGAGCTATTAACTGAGGCAATCAACCTCAGCATACATGCATTGCTTGTAAATCTAGATTCACAACTTGTTGCTATGCAACTCAATAATCATTATTTGATTAGAAATATGCACATTCTGAAATTTTATTTATGTATTCGTTTGTTGGAAAGACATTTTGATTTTATTACTTATCAACATATTCCTAGAAGAATGAACACATTAAATGATACAGTGGCTAACATTGTATTAGACAGACATTTCCATAAATTGTAAAAGCATCATCATATGTAAGAGATCCGTGTAAGGAAATAGATGTATATATATATATATATATATATATATATATATATATATATATATCGCATGTTTGCAACTCTGTGCATCATAAAACGTCAAAAAATATATGTATGTTCCTGTTACATCCTGAGACATCATGTCTTGAAAAATATGCAGATAAAGTAAACCTAGGTGTCTAATCAGCATGATGCTCGTGATAACATGTCACGACCCATACTAGCTGCCTCAGCATGCAGTGGATTCGACTAGGCACCTCTACAGTATGTCTCTGATAAGCGCGAGGAACATCATCAAAACGTGTATAATCTGGGACTCCTTGGGTGATCCCTTCTAGGTTACGCACTATCTCATCTTCCTCACTGCCCTGGCCTTGAGGGTCGAAATCGTGAGGGATTCACCTCGCTATCAGTGACATACCGGCAGGTCTCTCTGAGCCAACATCTGCATCACATGGATTTAATGTCAGAATGTACATAAATAAACAAAAAATCATCATACTCATAAAACTTTAAAAACTGAGCCTCACCTAAATCTTCATCCCAATATTCTCCCTTCAGGGTTGGGAGGTCTGGATCATCAGTGAAATCTATGCCAAAGTAGGGCCAATCCTCCACGATAATCAGTTGTTGACAGATCCAATCGAAAAATTCTAGCCTCCAACACATATGTTGGCCGCTACCTACCCTTGGCATCAGTGCTGCCCGTCAGGCCATCCGTGGTTCTCTTGCTGGTGGTGTCAGATCTATGACCTCCTGTCATTGAAAAATTGGTAAAAATTCCAAGAATAATGATACCAGGATTGATCCATAACCAAATTGTTTCAGTTTTTTCTTCTTTCATTTGGTTAATTTGTGCTTCATGTTTATGGTCACGTCCTCTGCCCAATTGTAGATCGTCGGATCCATGCAATCCACAGCAAGAAGAAATTGTGTCTTTGTTGCTTCGTGCGGTTCTTTTGATCCCGCAGCCCATGTGATGGTATGCAATACCACACGTAGTGTCAAATCTGGGATATTTTGTATATCAAATTTCCCACTACCGGATCCTTTCCGCGCTCCTCGACATACCCTGTCTATCACTATGGTCATGTTTTCCATGCAGGGCCGGGTGCCGGTTAGGAGTGGTGCTGCACCTCTCCGTGATAATCCTATGATGAAGTACACTTCCAAAACATCAATCTCAAGTTCTTGATCCCATAGGGTGAACTTCTCTTGATTTTCGTCCCATATACTAATCAAATATTGCAGCAATTTTGCTTGGGCTCAGAAACATGGTGTTAGAAATATTTTTTTCAAACCACAACTTCTAAGGGCTTCCATAACTCCCTCATTTTCCATGGCTAACTCATGTTATTCACTATGTTCCCATTCTTTCCATTCAATGACCATTTTTCTCCTTTCTACCTACAAACACACATATATGAGTGGTATTAGTCAATTTTAGCAATTAAATTTGTAAACAATTGGGACATTTGTTTCATATTTTTGCTAGAAATTGGTTTGTGCTATTGGAGCGACTGTTTCTAAAACATTCGTGCTAATGGGCACACCCTAGTGTTAAAAATTGGGCAGTTGGCGCTACTTCGTGCCCGAAGCTCGCGCCAATCATGCAGCCCTAATTTTTACAATTCCTCCCCCAAAATTCAAAATTGACAAATGCAAGAAGAAAGAAATACTTAAAATCACAAGAGGGATCTCAGCTCTTACCTGGAGTTGAGAGATTTGTGATTGATCTACTAGATTGGCCATTATCATCACCGCAAGATTGCACCGTAAAATGGGTAACTATTGCTCCACAAGAGGTAAAAAGTGAAAAGTAATTATTTTTACCATTTTTGGAATTTTATAACTTTTTCATAACCCTAATTAGGTTTTAAGACATGTTTTTCGATTATTTTATTTTATTATTTTTGAAAAATGGGTTTTATACATGTCTCTTGTGCAGCAACAAGTTTTCATGCGATAATGATGAAGTAACAAGTTATATTTTATACTTTTTCGGACTCGGTAAAAACACGAAAAAGTCACTACTGGAGTCATCTTTCAGCTCTTTTATAACTCTCTAAAATTGAAAATATTGTCGAGACGCTTGTCATTTTGAACTCGTTAAATGGCTACGAAACGATATCTACCCAGTATACATTTACCGCTTTTTTGGGTTGGGATGGATTATTTAAGAAAAAGGAATACCTTAGCCTATCGTGACTAAGAGGTTCTTTTAGACTTTGTTTTCTCCCTTTTTGGATTTGTGAGACTACCTACGAAAAGGGGCCACTAGATTTTTCTTTGCTGCCTTCTTTTCAAACTCTCTAAACATGAAAATATGTCAAGTTCTTCCTTTTTCAGACTCGTTAAACTCTGATGACATTAGAATTCGTCACCATGATGTTATTTGAGATCCTCCTTCCTAGGGCTTGTAAAATGTACTAGGATGGATTTTTCCGAGGGACAAAATTACAGTGCAAGCATATGTTATCCCCTTCAAGCTTGTTTTCAAAAATAATTGGGGTACTCGCCAGAAATGGTGGGGGAAAATGGAACCAGATTTTAGTTGTGTTGGCAGTATGTCTCTCTTGAACATGGCACTTATCTGCATTCGTGTTGGGTTGGGGACATCTCATTTCATCATTTTTTCCTCCAATCAATTGGTCTATGATCCTCAAATGAGGAATCAACGTATCTAATGCTTCATCATCATAGCATCCATTCGAGGTAGGAACATGTGTTCCGTTTGGGTAATCTCTTTTGACCTCTCATTTTCTCTTTGCCACATCATCATGACCTCAGATCCTTTGACATAAAATACTGCCAAATCCAATGTCGTGCTACTGATATGTTCAAGAGAATTTTTCCTTTGTAGTTTTCAACCTCCCTCTGATTATTTTTTGGTCCTGATTCATAAACATCATATTCCTATGTCTCATGTCGATGATGTGGGAAACATTATGGCCCTCCTTCGACCAAGTCACCTCATTTCGACTTCAACTCATTATCCTGGAATCTGATCTAGAGACTCCCTTCTGGTACCTTGGAGCCTGCATGCCTTAATGGTAGGCTCTTCGCATTTGACACAAGGTCCACATCATTGGCCTTTGATCTACTAACTCTACAGGTGTTCGACGCCAGATCACTGTTCACATTCCGTGGATTGTAAATTTCATACCTTGAGAGCCATTGTCATTATTGGTGGTTCCTCTCATGTCTGTTAACAAATTTCATCATTGGCTGATACTCAGACGATTTTCTTTCATGTTCGACTTCAGCTCATATATTCGCATGCTTGAATTTGTACTTGTTCAGGTCGAGATGGAGTGCAAGACCCTAGATTTTGTCTGATAAAATCCAGGCTACAGTTCTTTGCAGATTATCATGACTTATTGCATGACTCTTTGATTGGATGGCTACGACCATACCTGAGTCTATTTGTTAATATTTACTGCTGGATGGCTGCATCCATACCTAGATCTCGGTTTTTATATACTCTATTATGGATGGTTGTGCCCATGCCACATGTTCATGTATCAAAGATATCAGTTGTATTTGTAATTTCAGGTTTTTCGACAGCGGTGTTTGGTTTGAACATGTTCTCATAAAGCATTTTTCCCCTCCCTCTCCCTCAGACCTCATGCTTTAGGGGTCATCTATTACAAAGCATTTTGTCACTGTCCCTGCAATCCCCAACTTGCACATTGGAGGGTCATTTTTATGACCAATACACAGTGTCATTATTTGCAAATACCATCCTTGTATCCCTTTTAATGTAAGCAACATTCTTCTTGTTGACATTTCCCTAATCAGAGCTGTGAAAATCCATATTTTTTCCTTGGCGCGAGTAGCCCGTTACATCCTTGCACCGACCTAGAAATTTAACATTGAGCCCACGCCACGGTGCTCTGTGCCAGTTAGACACCCGCGCCAAGATGTTTATAGAAATTTTTTTAAAAATAGAGGTGGAGGTTCCATTCCAACCACCTTGGGGATTGAGTCATTGGGAGTGGTTGAACTAAAAAAACCACGGGCTTCCTCCTTTAGTTAGTAGTTTCCACCTCCCTTGGAACACTCCTAAAGGATAGGCCTCCCTTCCATCTTTGTAGGGATCCCAACCTCCTTATTTTCCTTTATATAAACAAGCCTTCTCCCTTTATGAAAGCTAGCTGAACAAAGAGAATTATATAGATGAAGTGTTGAACTTGGAGAACTGAACTATAGCTGAATAACTGAGTTATTGAGAAGGTAGATCCAGAAGGAAATCCATTGAGAGGGCCCTTATCACGTCTGAATTCCCTGACGAGCTTTAAGATGTGCTTCATCTGAACCCCGCTGGAGGAGACCGCAACGTCAGAGCATGGTTGTATCTCTTCTTTCTACCTAATAATATAAGTGACTATTTTCTGGTTCCCATATTGTATTTTGTCTTTATCGAATGCAATATGCTTAGTATTCTCTGACTGACTAGTAGTTTTTGGATGAAATTAGTATGTCGTATGTGGTTATCGTTTTATGATCTCTGTGTAGGTGTCCAAGTGCGATAAGCGAAGGGATTGTGACTTGCCAAATTAGGAGCGAGAGGTCCTCATCACCACTACGATTGTCGATGACAGCTTTCGACCACAGGTAGGCCATCTTATTGCGTCCTCTTTCATTCAAATATCTAGGAACCTACACTCTAGCATGATTCCTTGTTACTAGACCCACTCTAGGGTTAGAGGGATCATCTCTATCCGCAAAGAGGATTTACCTACATAACACCTTAGTCAAACATGGCTAAGAGGTATTATCAAGTATCATTTTACACTTTTTCAGACCTGAACGACAAATTTATGAAAAAGGAATTATCGATTTTTATTTTAATCCCTTTTTCAAACTCTCTAAACATGAAAAAGTATTAGGTTTTCACTGTTGTTAGACTCATTAAAACATGAAATAGTGATGGACTTGTCCAATCATGACAAGATCGAGGGTCACTATCGCTAGACTCATTAAATCATCAAATAGCGATGGATTCACCTGAAGAGTCAAAGTATAGATCAAGCATATGTTACCCTCCTCAAGATTGTTAAAAAATAAAGAGGTACTAGTTAGCAATGACTGAGGAAAATTTGGGAAAAATAACAAAACACTTTATGGTAGAAGGTCGCTCTTGAACATGACACTTTCACTTCATCTCTGTGGCTTTGGTTTGGGTAATATTCTTGATGGTTTATCATACCTATGGTCTATCATACGATCCATTACTTTGGTTTTGGGTCAATGCTGCCAATCCATTTAGTGTCGCTGATATGTTCAAGAGAAGTCATCTAGTAATTCCTCATCTTCTGCAATACTCATAAACCTTCATTTTCATGATCGCCATCCCTAAACATTTCTTCATCAAGTCACATTTTGTCTCCAAAATAATTACTCCTATTTCATGTTGTATCAGCGATGAGTCACTTCCTGCCGACATCGGATCATCATCTAGGAAGTTAACTTAGAAATATTCTTCTAGTTCCTTCGAAATTTCTTACATCAACGACAGGTTTCTTGCTTCCGGCGATAGGTTGACATCATGGACCTTTGACCAAAATATTTTGTTTGGCATTCGACATCAAATCATCTATTCATGCCTTGCAAATTGTACTGCAGTACCTTGAGAACCATTAATGTCAACGGTGGTTTCTCTCGCATCCGTTAATGACTTACATCATTGGCTGGTAATAAGACGTTGTCTTCCCATGTTCAACTTCAAATCACATATTCGCATGGTTATACTTATACTTGATTGATTGAGTAAATTATAGAGAAAACCCCGGATCTATTTTCATCCATCCGGGCTGCGATTTCAGGAATTGTACGACATCATCCATATGATGGCTTTACATAGATATGGTCATTCTATCATGGTCCTATATTTGTAGATGACTTTCTAATTTATGTAAGTGTTATGATAGTTTATGTGATAAGCATGGGTATGCATCCCTCAGAAATTCATGTCCAAGATGTAAAAGATATCATGATGTACTGTATTGAAAATTTATGCAGGTCGTTATCCCCTTCAGATCCTACTCATCACATCATAAAGCATCTCATCCAAATATTATCATTATTTTGACTTCATTCTTTAGGGGGCAGTTGTTACATGTCAATTTCGAGATCATCCCTAATGTTTGAAGTTTAAATGTTTGAAGTATAGTTAAAATGAACCATTGACTCATCAACACTCCTATGAATGGGCATAAGTGCGATGCAAAGAACTTACCCCCATGCAAGGGTGCTCTGCAAAGAATTTCCCGACACTTAAGGGTGTGTTGGTCTCCTGGGAGCGAAAACATCATTGTTCCGGGAATCTCCACATGTCCAGTACCTTCTGAAGAGCTCATAGGTGTCATACTTCGAATACATGTGTTCATCCATCACCATTGAACTTGGAAACATGTCTCATATATTATTATAAATCCATTCAATAATCATTTATTGATAAACTACCTACAATTTCCCTATAAATTGAGCACTCATTAAGTGCAAGGGAGGAAGAAATTTGTGTAGTTTTATGCTGTTGGATTCTCAATTATTGGAGAGATGAAGTATTCTGATGATGCTAGATTGATTCTTGGTGTGATGTGGATGGGATGAAGTTGGAGTAGTTTGACAACGAACTAATCGACTAGTTGTAATATATTCCTCCTAATAATGCAATAAATATATCCATTCTTTCTCTCATATATGTGATTATATTTTGTGAATGTATTCTCAATATGTGCATGTATTCTCAGATTCAGTCAGTTCAATCTGGTTATGATAGATAGATATTGTATATTTGTATCTTTGTTTTTTGTCTTCTGGTTTTGATTGCAGATATTGTTCTAGCGAGTTCAGTTGGATTGAGAGAGAAAAAAGTGATGAAATAAGAATAAAGAGACCGAAGGATCACAAGTAAGTCTCTTCATCTTCTGTTTATCTATTTATCATAGAGAGAAAAGCATTTACATTTTCTATGTTGTTCTGAGTGAAGAAACACCACACTTAGGGAAGACTAGTTTATCTGTAGATTAAAATTTCTCATAAAAATGGTGAAACCATAGGGACACACTCAAAACATTTGAGCTTTCCAATCCCAAATCTAAATGCCTCACTCTAGGCCATGATGGTAAATCAGCTCACTAAACCTATCTAGAGAGTAATCTAAGCCTGATGTGTAAAGAAAATCATTCAACTAAGTTATACTAATCCTCTAGGGCCATTCTTTATAATTATTTTCAACATACTTGACACAAGAAGAATGGTTATCCTATGTAGAAAAAACCTCCCTAATATGGTCATATTTGACAGAAGGAGAATTTTTATGCATGAAGCTATCCCATCAGCACCCCCTCTCATTTAGGGAAGCATTCTCAAAATTTCAATATTGTCCGTAAAGTATACAAACTTATCTATGGACAGAGGAATTCTAAGAATATAAACTGTCTTATAATCGGTAGAGATGCACTAGAGTTTCATTTCTACCTTCTACACCATTTCATGAATGAATTAGTATTGAATATATATTTTTTTCGACTGGTCATGGAAAACTTGATTTTTTTTAAGCTTCACACAAATTTGATTATCATAATATATCATGGTCGACTCCAACACCTTATCAAATAGACTTGTGAGTAACTTCCTAATCCACACTTCTTCACAACTCGCTAAACTAGCTACAATATACTCTACCCCATTAGTTTTGAGTGTGGCAGATGTTTGTGTCGTACTCATCCATGAAATCATAGTGGAACCCAAAATAAAGAAACCTATGTATGTGCTCTTTATGTCATATATACTTCCCTCCTAATATGAATATGCATATCCCTATAATTTTATATTAACATTCAAGACATATATCAAACCATAATCAATTGTTCCACGTAAATAGCTCAACACATGCTTAGCTAAAATCCAATGATCATGTCTTGGTTCCACCTAGAACTAGCTCAAAGTGTCCACTCTAAAGGAAATTTTTGACTTGGTATTAACCAAATACATCAATGAGCCAATCAACTTCCAGTACACAAATGGATCTACCAAATCTGACTCAATGTCTCTTAGCTTCCTCAGATTAGTCACCATGGGAGTTTCCATTGATTTAAATTCGATCATTCTGAACTTTTGTAGGATCTTGAAAATATATTTTCCTTAACCAAAGAATATTTCACCATGCTTCTGCCATACTTCTAGCCCAAAATAATAGTGCATCAACCCAAGATCCTTCATATCTAATTTAGAGGAAAACTCCCTCTTATATTGAATAATAAAATGTTATACACCTGTTAGAAATAAGTCATCAACGTACAATAATAAAATAATAATTTAATTCTTCTCAACCTTAATATATATATTTGGATCAACATCACTTTTGGAGAAACCAAGTCTTGTCAGGTAGCCATAAATTTGAGAATACCAGGGTCTAGGTGCATGCTGGAGTCCATACAAGGGTTTCTTCAATATGCGAACATGAAAATCTTTCCCGTGAACCTCAAAATATTGAGGTTGTTATATGTACACTTCTTCCTCACCAACACCATTGAGGAAATCAGTATTTACATCCATTTGATGTAAATTCCAACCCATAGAAAAAGAAAAATAAATAATAGATCTAAGAGTAGTGTACCTGGAAACTAGGACAAAAGTATCATCGTAATCCTCTCCCTATTTCTGGGAGAATACTCTAGCCACAAATCTTCCCTTATACTTGTTAATATTGCCATCCATTGTATGCTTAATATTGTATACCCATTTTGAGGTCACCATTGATTTCCTTTCAAGGCTAGGCACAATCTATGATACACCATTCTTCACAAGAGATTGGAATTCTTCTTTTTTATTTTCTAGTGCAATAAAGACTAGTATAATTTTTCACAATTGATAACTAATTCTAATGATATAATCAGTCTTATTTTAGAATTCCAATAATTAGGCAACTAGACATGAAAAAATTCAACCATATACTTTCATCAATAGAGAAATAGAGATCAAAGTAAATAGTAGAACAAGAGACAAGAGAAACCAAAACTAGGCTCACAACCAGGGAAAAACCCACGAAGGGAAAACACAACCTATATTTCCTTATGAGAGAGAGAATTAAGTTCATCCATAGTAAATTAGAATATTCCAACAGGATTCCAAAATCTAATCTCAAAAATATCCAAGTCAAACTAGTCAAAGGAGAGAGGATCTGGTCAATTCTAGTTGAAGTTGCAGTCTACAACAGAGGAGCCGAATTTCACCCTGAGGTAACTTAAGAGGGGGGTCGAAATTTGGTCCTAAAATTTCCTCAAAAAATACAGTCAATGAACTAGTCAAAACTTGGTCAAATATTCATTCAAACCCTGTGATCAACCTAAGTCAATGAGCCCAAATAAGAGAAAAATTTCAGTCAAACAAGGTCAAAGGATCTCTACAATTTTTTATCTCTCCAAATAGTCAAAAATTTGGTCAAATAGAAGAAGATTGTCTCGAAGTCAACATTGGTCAAACTAGAGTCAAATATAAAGTCAACACATGTAAGAAATCTCCTTTCCTTCTTCACACGTGTGGTTGAACTTTATTTTTTTTTCATATCAAATGTGATGTGCTGATATGTGTCAAATGAGCTCCAAGGATGTTAGGGTCCGACCCTAACCCATTTATTAATGTAATATTCCCAAGGGACCCCATAACATTCATAATCAATTTGTCTAGTAAATGAAGCTCCTAAGTGGTTATCTACATTAATGATGGTTGTGAGTAGTTGACCCTCATTCTAAAAAAGGGATCGTGCTTATTTAGTATAATTAAGGATTATGAATAAATAAGCCATAGCTAATAAACAAATTGGTTAACCCACATTATGCAAGGGACCACAAGTAGTTGTAGTTTTGGATCTTATGAAGCTATATATAATGAAAGATAGCAAAGTCTTGTCTTGTTTTGTGTAATTGATCTCTGCTCTACTGGAGGTTGCCCCCTCAAAGAGGCAAGTGAAAAATATTGCTGCAAATATTAATAGAATATTTCCATTTCCTATCATCACATTATGTTATTTTTTGTGGTATCTATGGCATATTTTTCACTTATGGTATTTATGCAAGTTAAGCACACTACAAACGAGCCTCAATATATATGTGATTTTGGAGGTATATTTTCACACATGTGGGGCTAACTTGATGTAATTTAGGTCAACTTGGTTAAAGATGAAAAATATGAATTTTCTCCATTATTTTCCAATTAAAAATCGACCATAGATACCAATTTTTCAACACTCCATCTAGGCTAGGGAGGTATTTTTCATTATCTTTCAAGATCAATCCCCCTCGACTAATCCATAGGTCTCTCGACCCACATCATAAGGTATAGATCAAAAGTACAAGTATCTACCTCTCTCTCAATCAAGATCAATTTCCCCAACCAATCCATAGCTCTCTCAACACATAGCCTAATGGATATATTATCATTCTCGTCATAAGGAAAGTCACATAACATCCACCACAACAAGTGGGATCAATTAATGAGGCCAATCTAATCATATGCACATGGTATATCTCCCCAACCACATGAAACGTCTCTTGGCCCATGACCTAAATGAGAGGACTCAAGATCAATCTCTTGACCAATCCATAGGTCTCTTAGCACACAAAAGCATATATCACAAACTCAGTGCATCAGAACCAAACTTCCCAACCAGAGAAGAGATCACAAACTCAATGCCTCATATCAAAGACTCCCACCAGACTCAATAGCCTATTGGTCAACTAACTTAAGGGAGTGAAAATATTCTCTACCAATACATAGTTCTCTTGACACACAACCTAAGGAAGGCTAACACTAATATGATGTTGTACAATAAGTGTTCCCTCTTGCTCAAAGAGGGGTTCTCAACAACTCCAAGATGATCTATGAAACAAGAAAACTTCATCTGAGACAATGGATTTGTCAACACATCAAAAACCTACTCATTAATAGAGACATACTCAAGCCTCATATATCCCCTTTGGAAAATATTCTAGATTTAATGATACTTGATCTCAATGTGCTTCAACTTGTCATACAACACAGTGTTCTTCGAAAACTTTGCATAGCTTTGATTATCATAATATATAATGGTTGATTCCAACACTTGATCAGAAAAAAGGAGCAAATATCTTTCAAATCCACACAAATTCACAACAGGATGAACATGCAATTATATACTAAAATTTATTTGGACATAGAGCAACATAATTTTTCTTTCTACTATACCATCAAATCATAATTGAGACCAAGCAAAAATAAAATCTAGAGGTGCTCTTTATATCATCAGAGCTTTTATGCCAATCAACATCAATGAATCCATGCATCTTCCATTATCCATTAGAGGCATATCCCAGACCATATTAAACAGTATCATGCAAGTATCTCAATATATTTTTTGATGCAACCTAATGCTTATGTCAGGGATTAACCAAGAATTGGCTCAACGTGTTCACAACATAACAAGTATCAGGCTTAGAATTCACAAGATAATTCAATGATCCAATCAATTTATGATACATGGAGGGATCAGTAAAGTTAGAGTCACAATACCAGATCTTCGTCAAATTCCTCACCATAGGAATTTCCATGGACTTACAACCCATTATGCCAAATCTCTAAAAGATTGTAAAAGTGTATTTTCCTTGGCCAAAAAAAATTCCATCGGGATTTTTCCAAATTTCCAATCCCAAATAGTAATACATGAGACCAAGGTCCTTCATTTCAAATTTATAAACCAATTCTCTCTTACAATGTACAAACAAAACTTCAGTCCCTATTAGAAATAAATCATCTACATGCAACAACAACAACATCATGGGATCACCTTTAACAACTTTTAATTACAATTTTGGATCAAAATCACTCTTTTTGGAACCAAGACTCAACATATATCCATCAATATGGGATTACCATGTATGAGGAGTCTGCTTCAGCCCATACATGGATTTATTCAATTTTCAAACATGGGTTTCTCTATCATGGACCTCAAAGCCTTGAGGTTTCTCAATATAGATGTTGGGCCGTTAATATGCCATTATTATTATCACTTGTGAATGCTTATTCCACCCATTTCTACCATTCTTCATCACGTCATTTATTATAATTTATTATTTAAATCCATTTTATAATGATTTATGCTCTTATGAATGAATATTATTTATTCTCCTTTATTTCTAATAAATTGATGATTATGAATTATTTTATCAATGATAGTTTTAATAAGTTGGTTATAACATTATTCACCATTTTTAGCCTCCAAGATAATTTCCAGATTGAAGATTTGATCATTAAAAGTGCCAACTCAAAAATGCGCTGGAATAAGGAGTGACAGTTTTGCGGTTGAGATTCTGAGCAAATGAAGACGAATCTGGAAAATCCGGAACATGGGTTTTGTTCAGAACGGACCCAATTAACTTTAGTTAAGAACGGTTTGCCAAAATTCGGCCTGTGTTGAGAGATTCACAGAGTTATTTGAGCACGATTTTCTCAGATCTGTGGTTGCGGCCGTCCTCCAAATCTCAGCTACAAAGCCAAATTCGACTTGTTGTTGTTGAAAGATGGATGTAAATCTATTTTATTGTTGATCAATTGGTTGGAAGAAATTCAATATTATTATTAGAGATCCTATTTGCTATTTAATTTCTCCACCTTCTGATTATAAAAGGAGAAGCATGTATTGTGTATGGGGATGGAGAGACTTTTCTTATTGTAATTTGCAGAATTGTGCATCGGCTCTTGTTAAGAGAGTGTGAGCTGTTTGTAAACATTATTAATGCCTGATTAATAAAAGAGTTCATTGTTGTTCCATTTCTCAAGCGCTGGAGTAAAGCACAGCAACGCTTCACCGGTGGTTGAGGGCCCGGCCCTGGTGGAGCGATCTGCTGTTTGTATTTCTATTGGTTTATTTCTGTTGTGTGAAGTTCATTTATTTATTGAGTTATTGCTAATTGGATCAAATACAGAGTCATTGTTATTCCATTCTTTACAAGAAGCATGATTCATGATTCAATTGTTATAAAATGTTTTTTTTCTGTATCTAATTCCAGTTGTTATTCCTTTTGTTTATGAATTACGATAGTTGATTGTTGCGTGGCTGTCGACAGGATTAAAGAGTAGAAATCTAGTTTGCTTGGTTATGAATTGAATTCACTGTTTATTTTACGCTGCTATTCAATTGCTGTTCATTGCTTTTAGATTGTTGTTCCTTTCCAGTTTGCGTTTTAGATTTCATTTCCTTTGAGTTGTTTTCACTTGCTTTGAGATCTCTAAACTGTAGAGGGCAGAGCTAATCATTCCAGGTCCCCAGATTTGGTCATCTCACATCAATTTCTAGGGGAAAGAGTTATTACTACTGCATCCCTAATCGATGTCTAGCAAGGTTGTTGTAGTGTAGTATTTACATTTCTGTCATTTGTAATTAGATTTATTTTCAAGCAGATTTATTTTCAAGCATTTATTATTTCTGCATTTGTATTTCTATACTACATCTTCACAAACATTACTCTTGAGTAAATAGCCGCCTCAGACTGAGTACACTCTTGAAACAAAAATTCGTCCCTGGGTTGATAATTAATGTGAAGGTAATTAGGAGTTAAAAAGACACCTTTTTATCGCTCCACATTTTGGTGCCGTTGCCGGGGAGAGTGTAGCCATTTCTAAAGAGTAGTGTGAATCTGATGAGTGCCTGCTAGGGAAGAGTTGGATCTTAAAAACGGAAGGTAAGAACCTACGTGCGGAGCATGTAAAAGCCCTGCTCCACTGCCCGCTTTCCTAACAAATTTATTGTTGCTTTGTTGGGTAGAAATAGATGTTTGAATTTTTGTGTGAATGATTAGGAAAAAGATAGACATTTTTAAAAAATGGATCACATGATCTCATGCAAGTGGTGATGTAAGAACCACCCATTTCACTAACCGATTGACAGGAACATTTGAAGAAGGAGCCTCGAAGAAACACATGAAAAACATCTTATATTATGGTAAGAAATGGCTCACGTTTCTACTTTTGAATTTCCTATCAAAGATCTAGGAGGAGTAATACAAATGCACATAATTCCCCCATCTTTACCAAATTTTCATGGTTTAGCAAATGAAGATCCAGATACATTCTTATTTGAGTTCGAAATACTTTGTAGAGGATATGATTATTGTACTAATGATCAAAGGTTGAAAGTGTTTCCTCTTACTCTAAAAGGAGCAGCTCTCCGATGGTTCATGAGCCTAAGTGGGAATTGCATCCAAACATGGGAGGACATGAAGAACATATTCTTGAAAAAGTACCAAGACTATTGCAAATCCAATGAAGATATTTTCGGTATAATACAAGGGGAAGATGAAAGTTTGGAGGATTATGTAGATCGATTTCATTATAACCTTCAAAAATCAAAGCATAAGCATTTGGAAAAAGAGATCTTAAAAACACTTCTTCTTAAAGGAATCAAAGATGAATTTTTAGAACTCTTAAATCTGATAGGAAAAGGTGATGTTTTTCAGTTATCATATGATGATGTTTGTGAGTTGTGCATAAGGTATTCAAGAGGAATCTCCAAGGCTGGTAAGAATTCTAGAGATGTTTGTTCTTTCTTTTCAAAATCTGCTACAAGAATAGGAGACATAAGAGCTGAAATCAATGATTTATTTGAAAATTTTAAAGTTGATTTTATTAGCTCTCTAAGCTCAAAATTGGACGTTTTGCAGGTTCATAAAAATGAAGAATTTGATGAAGTGTTTTTCCCTCATGACCGAAAGAAGCAGCCCATAGATGGTTACTCTTCTTTATCTAGGATGGAAGTATCATATCAAAGAGGTGAGGAAGCTGCGACAAGGTCAAAACCATGGAAATCATGGCCTACAGGTATGGTTCAAAACACTTCTTCTCCACTTTCTTACTTGCATAATCCATTATGGAATACTAATGTGTTAGGGCAGCCATGTCAATCTCAATATAACCACCAACAATTTTTTCTACAAGCTTGGCATGGTTCACCTTATGATTGCATGACTACTCTCCCTCATCTTGTAGCACAAACACATTCTCCATATTCTCCACTAGCTCTTCCACAATATCTTCCTTGCCCATCAAAACCATTCACACAACTCAATCAACCACATCATCAAAATGCTCCATTCCTTACACATTTTCCTGCTCAACTAATTCCACACACTCACCATAATAAACCAGTACAACATGCTTACAATGTTGAACTACCAAATTTACCCACCCTTCCCACCCATTCTATCTCACATGCGCCATTAGAGAAAACTTACAATGAGATTCAGAATGTTTCAAATTCAAAAATTGTAGAAGCTATGGAAGCAAATGAGGTTTCTTCTAGGTTGCACCAACAAACAATTTTAAAAGCTCAAGAACTTCATGGTATGATGGGAAATCAAGAAAGTAACGGATATATTGAAGATTGGTTTCACTCCATCACGTGTTTGCATCATCACTCTATGCTTCAACAATTTTTGATACCATTTTTTCAAGGGAAGTTGGCTTCTCATACCCTAATTTTCATTAAGATGCATTTTTCAAATTTGGGTATGTGTATACATGAAGCCTTATTTCGAAAATGGCTCCACTGGAAGTACTCATATACGTAGTCATATTCATTTTTCAAATCAAAATAGGTTAGTATAAAACATAAAATAAATAAGGGAATAAATAAATGCATTTTGTTTTTTATGTAAAACTAGTTGTTTTTTTGTTGCAACATGCTATGAAAATCAATATTGGTGATAATTTTTTAATTCATTTGTGTATGTAGATGACTTATAATGGAAATAATAGCTCTACAAACACTCATATTCATTTTTTATCACCAATTTGAAAAAATGCTTGAATATCATTTTTTTGGCTTGCGGGCTTGATGAACTTTCTGGACAAACAGTCGGGACAGTCATGTTTTGGAGGGACCAAAAATGAATATTTTTAAAACCTGTTTCTACCCTAGATAGCCCTTGATGTCTACTTTCTAACCCAATTTGAATCAGTCAATTTGGATTTGAAACGAAAAAGTTAGAACCAAAACATTGACCGGATGTCTAGCGGGCAGCTCAGGAACAGAGTCGGGACAGTCAGTTTTTGGAGGCCTAAATGACCATATTTTTAAAACCTGTTTCTATGGTAGATTCCCCTATGAATCTAGTTTCCAATGCAATTGGAATCACTCATTTTTGATATCGTATGGGGAAGTTATGATCAAAATACTGACTGTCTATCGTAAATCAGCACCCTTAAAACTCTGTTTTTCTGGATGTTCCTTACAGTATTTCACCTATCAATTATTCTTTTCTTCAAAACCTGTTTCTATTGGAGATAAATAAATTAATCTAATTTCATTTCCAATTTGAATCATTCGAATCCGACATCAAACGAAGAATATATGCTTAAAACATTTACTGTTGTTCTAAGTGGGGTAAGCGAAAATGACTCTGTTATGCAGGTTGTTCTAAGTAAAATTGACATATCATATCATTGAATTTTTAAAACCTGTTGCTATTGGAGATTAACCTTTTAATTAGCTCTCATTTGGCTTTGGAATCACTCAATTTGGACGAAAAACAAAGAAGTTGTGACTAAAACACTGCAGGTTAGCATGATTGGCCACTGCTCTCCCGCATGTAACAAATAAATTTTACTTTGTTATTTTCTCCGTGGATTTGTTTTACAGAGTAACTACTTGTTAGTTTTTTGCATAATTCTTGGATTAGGGGAGCCCGCACACCTCTCTTTCTCCATGATTTAATGTTTTCTTGCAGGTAGACACTCGTTTTTTGCAGGTCTTGGGAAAATAAAGAAGGTCAATTTATGGACGAGTGATTTTTGAAAGAAATTTTATAAAACAAAGGAATTTCATCTAACTCATTACCCAACGGATTCGTAATAGAAGAAATGAAGAATTGATTTCAATTTGAAGATTCATGTCTTATCACTACTGCCAAAACATTTTTCAAAGAGATCATTTTTTTGACATAACATCATAGCTGTTGTAACTTAATTTATTTATTTACATACTGTTTTTGTTGTTTTTTTTTTCTAATTTCTCTTATATTTTGTGTTTCAGGTATTGCTTCATTCAAAGCGTAACTCATCCTCAGCATCAATACCGTGAACAACAAATTTGTTTTTTTTGCATGTTTGCATTGTATGACTGTCCATTTTGCTTTTCCTTTTCCAAAGGAACGGCACTTGCGTTTTTGCTGTTCCTTTTTCCAAAGGAACGACATTTGCATTTTCACACTTTTTTTGTGTGTATTTTTCCTTTTTGGTGTGCATTTCCTTTGTTGTTCCCTACAAGGAACAACACTTTTTTTGAGTGTTTTTGTTGTTCCTTCAAAGAAGCAACACTTTGGGAGCAACCCTTCCTTCCTCTTGTGGGATTATTCCTAGTTCATCTCAACCACATTTTACTGATTCTCTTTCATGGCATGAAGTACACTACTTTTATGAGGACAAGAATTATGGATTCTATTGAAGCAAGTTAATATCATTCATGTTATGATCTTTAACAGGACAGCTCCTTGATGATAGATTATTTTCAAAAGCGACACAATTATTTATATACTACTTTACTGCATTGTTTTCTGTTGAACATGATATTGATTGATCATCTTAATACCATGTTGGTTCCACCCTTCCTGGTTATAATCTTCTCTGTCTGTAATAAATGAGATTATGGGTATATTTTTTTCTATTGACATGTTCAACTTCTTCCACCATCCCTGCTCTTAAGGAGTGCTGAGCCTCCCTCTTTTTTATCATAAAAATGTGTAATAATAACAAAATTTTGTTCGCAGATGGAGGATAGGGGGTCTCATTACGAGCCAGCCTACCATGTTCATAAGGCTGTAACAAAGTGACATTCCCATTATGGCCACCACACCAAGGTTATGATCCATTGGATAGCCCAATTATCCTTGGAACAGGAGGTCTCATCACGAGCCGGCCTGATCACTTTTGATACATCCCAGTGAATGGCAGTGTGGTTATCTGGTTACCACGCCAGCACACTGATCTCTTCTGTAGAACAACAATGTAACTCTCTAGTTATAAATTGAGGATTCTAGCTCATATGGGTTAAAAAGCAACCCTGCCGAGGCTATGGACGCCTGCTGGCAGCAGAGGCTCTGCTTATGGTATTGAAGTTATATCTTATCGTCAATTATTACTATAATACCCTTTTCTTATTTTTTTCTTTTTATCAGAGAAGTTATTTCCTTAATTTTTTTTTTTCCCTGTTTTGAACCTTTACGCATGAGAAATTGTTTTCAGATCAATCACATCATTTTCAGCTAGAATGCTGTCAGTCAAGCATCTTTTTAGCATATTGTTGTCCTTTTTCGTTTTGCATAAACTATCATCACTCCAAAGCGTCCTATCTCTTATTCATAACTATCTTTACCCACTCTGCTCTCATTATAATCATAACTCTCGTTGTCCTATCATTGATATGTGTACTCTGTTTCATTTACTACTGTATTGTTCATTCCCTTGCCTTGCCGTCAGCACAACACCTCTCATATGCTTTATGGTCATGGAATTCCTTTTTCAATTGGAGGGGGGAATGTCTGCATTATGGGATTGCATGTGATATGATTACTGCACTCTGCCATAACTTGTTGATTTGATAAGTTTTTCTGATTGAAATTTTTGCATGCATCTGAATCTATTGCTCTTTAAAACTAACACTATGGATTCAAGAACATTGTATGCACACTAGTGATTTGTTTATAGGAGAACAACAAGTATGGGCAGAATTCTATTCACAGCATGACTACAGTATTGCAACTAACAGAAGAGGCTCGAGCAACTCGCATACGTGAACAATTCTTCAGACATGATGTGCTTACCTGGATTCCACCTTTTGCATCACTTTCAGCACCAACTCTGCCTACATTAGCTTCAACAACTGCCAGTGCATATATGTTATTCCACATTTTTTGGAGGTAAAACTTGAGGTAAAATAGTATAATTTTCTGATTTATTACGAATTTAGGAGAATTTCATGAAAATCCATTTTGAGCATTATTTATCATCCTTCATTCCACATCTTTACCACTTTCCCTTTTTCAGCAGCATATCATTTTCGAGTATGGGGGAGTGTTCATTTCATTCAATTCTTTCTTATGACCATGTCATCCATATTCTTTATCATCCATTGTTATTCTTATTCATTCTCAACACCTCCATTATTCCATGTTGTTTTACACCAAGCATAGAATTCAACAGATGGTGGCAACCACCTCTATTTGTTTTCTAGCATTGCATGAGGGCATGCTAATTCTTCAGAGAGGGGGAGGAATTTCTACGCATGATGGATGTTTTCAATTTTCTTTCTCATTTAAGGCATACAATTTCAGTGCAGAAATTGATTTCCATAATATTTTTAAAACTATGAACTCAATTCTTGTGATTTTTGGAAAATGCAGATGTATCATTAATACAAACCCAGACAATTTCAAAAAATATTGGTTCATAAAATTTCGGAAATCATGCACTCTCACCTACAGCCATTTTGTTTATATCTCATGATCCGCGCATCAAAACGATCTGATTTTTGGATCATAGAGACATTCATATATTATAAACTTACTTGCAACATTTCAACAAAATCTGGTTTGTAGTTTTGAGAAAATGGTTAATGAAGTTTGTTGTTACTTATATCATATTTTGCTGCAACTTCATACATAAAGTTGAATGTCAATATAAAAATTGTTATGCCTTCATCAAGATTACTAAAAGTGAATATTCATTAATTAAGGAAGAATTCATTTGTTCTATCCATTTCATGAGCCAAGATGAACATATTTTTTATTGCTTGGTTAACACATGAGTTTTTGTCTTTGGGTTGCATGAGGACATGCAATATATTCAGGTTTTCGTTGCATGAGGACATGCAACATATTGAGTGTGGGGGTATGTTGGGCCGTTAATATGCTATTATTATTATCACTTGTGAACGCTTATTCCACCCATTTCTACCATTCTTCATCACGTCATTTATTATAATTTATTATTTAAATCCATTTTATAAATGATTTATGCTCTTATGAATGAATATTATTTATTCTCCTTTATTTCTAATAAATTGATGATTATGAATTATTTTATCAATGATAGTTTTAATAAGTTGGTTATAACATTATTCACCATTTTTAGCCTCCAAGGTAATTTCCAGATTGAAGATTTGATCATTAAAAGTGCTAACTCAGAAATGCGCTGGAATAAGGAGTGACAGTTTTGCGGTTGAGATTCTGAGCAAATGAAGACGAATCTGGAAAATCCGGAACATGGGTTTTGTTCAGAACGGACCCAATTAACTTTATTAAAGAACGGTTTGCCCAAATTCGGCTTGTACTGAGAGAAACGCATGGTTCTTTGAGCACGATTTTCTCAGATCTGTGGTTGCGGCCGTCCTCCAAATCTCAGCTACAAAGCCAAATTCGACTTGCTGTTGTTGAAAGAGGGATGTAAATCTATTTCATTGTTGATCAATTGGTTGGAAGAAATTCAATATTATTATTAGAGATCCTATTTTCTATTTAATTTCTCCACCTTCTGATTATAAAAGGGGAAGCATGTATTGTGTATGGGGGGATGGAGAGACTTTTCTTATTGTAATTTGCAGGATTGTGCATCGGCTCTTGTTAAGAGAGTGTGAGCTGTTTGTAAACATTATTAATGCCTGATTAATAAAAGAGTTCATTGTTGTTCCATTTCTCAAGCGCTGGAGTAAAGCACAGCAACGCTTCACCGGTGGTTGAGGGCCCGGCCCTGGTGGAGCGATCTGTTGTTTGTATTTCTATTGGTTTATTTCTGTTGTGTGAAGTTCATTTATTTATTGAGTTATTGCTAATTGGATCAAATACAGAGTCATTGTTATTCCATTCTTTACAAGAAGCATGATTCATGATTCAATTGTTATAAAATGTTGTTTTTCCGTATCTAATTCCAGTTGTTGTTCCTTATGTTTATGAATTACGATAGTTGATTGTTGCGTGGCTGTCGACAGGATTAAAGAGTAGAAATCTAGTTTGCTTGGTTATGAATTGAATTCACTGTTTATTTTACGCTACTATTCAATTCCTGTTCATTGCTTTTAGATTGTTGTTCCTTTCCAGTTTGCGTTTTAGATTTCATTTCCTTTGAGTTGTTTTCACTTGCTTTGAGATCTCTAAACTGTAGAGGGAAGAGCTAATCATTCCAGGTCCCCAGATTTGGTCATCTCACATCGATTTCTAGGGGAAAGAGTTATTACTACTGCATCCCTAATCGATGTCTAGCAAGGTTGTTGTAGTGTAGTCTTTACATTTCTGTCATTTGTAATTAGATTTCTTTTCAAGCAGATTTATTTTCAAGCATTTATTATTTCTGCATTTGTATTTCTATACTACATCTTCACAAACATTACTCTTGAGTAAATAGCCGCCTCAGACTGAGTACACTCTTGAAACAAAAATTCGTCCCTGGGTTGATAATTAATGTGAAGGTAATTAGGAGTTAAAAAGACACCTTTTTATCGCTCCACAATAGACTTCCTCTTTAATGACCCCATTCAAAAAAAACAGCTTTGAGATCCATTTGATGCAATTTCCAACCTTCAATAGAAGCAAGATAAATGGAAGATCTAATAGAATTATGCATAGCAACGAGACAAAATGTGTCTTCATAATCCTCTCCCTCTTTCTGGGAGAACCCTTGAGTCATAATTTTTTCCTTTTACTTTTCAACCCTTTCATCGGCATCATGCTTGAACTTGTAGATCCATTTTGAAGACACAACAGAATTTCCTTCATGCTTTGGCACAATTTCCCAAACATTTTTCTTCAATATATATTGATATTCTTCAATCATAACATCTTTCCAAAATTGTTCCTCAACAACTTATTCATAGGTGGATGGCTCAGACTCAATGATCTTGCACATCATTTTTTCATAACCAGAGTATTTTATTATCTTATTGCTTTCCCTAAAGGTCCCATGAGGTGCAAAATGTCCTTCAACTTCCTTCAACATTCTTTCAAACCAAGTGGGTCTTTTTGTAGTCTCAGGTAAAGTGGCTCTTAGAGATTCAACAAGTTCATCATCATCAAATTCTTCATGAGGATCTTGATCCATTGGTTCAGGTTCTTTAGAATTTGATTCCACATTCTTTGGAGCCATATGAATTTCATCATCAAATTCCAGGTATGAACACTTGGAATTCCATAAAGTGACATCCTCATCAAATATAATATCCCTGCATGTTTCAATAAACCATTTTCCTAGAACATAGAGCCTAAAGGCCTTTGAATTTTCATTGTATCCAATAAACGTTCCTTTATTCCTGAAAGGTTCCAACTTCATCCTTTTCTCATTGTGCACATGAACATAAACAGGAAAACCAAAGACTCTTAAATTCTCAACATTTGGTATCTCACATGTGAAGACTTATCCAAGAGTCTTGTACTCCAATATTCGATGTGGGCATATATTTTGAACATAAACCATTTTTCTTGCAACCTCTCCACAAAGAAATATAGGCATCTCTTTATCATGAATCGCGTCCTTAGCATCTTCCATAATAGTCCAATTCTTCCTTTCAGAAATTCCATTTCGTTGACGACAGTATGGAACTATCAACTCCCTCTTAATCCCAACATCCCTAGAGAAAGAAATAAATTTCTTGGAAACGTATTCTCCTCCATTATCCGACCTCAAAGTCTTGATATTTATTTTTGTATTATTCTCAACTCGTGATTTGAATTCATGAAACTTATAAAATACTTGATCCTTGGACTTTAAAACATAAATACATGTTTTTCCACAGTAATAATCAATTAAGGAAACATAATATGAATTTCCACCGAAGGTATTGTTAAACATAGGCCCACAAACATCAGAGTGCACAAGATCCAAGATTCCTTTGGATCTACTATCATTGCTAGTACATCTTCCTTTAACATTCTTCCCAAGGGCACATCCCTTACAAACTCCATCATGTTCAAATTTTATTTCTAGTATACCTTTAACAAAATATTTCATTCAAGATCATGATTTATAATTAACGTGACCATACCTTTAATGCCATAATTCACAAAGATCAATGATGTTGTTGAGAAAGGATTGAATAGAATGCCCAAGGAGAAAATATAGGCCTCTAATTCGCACACCAATGAACTTATCATATTAAAATAAGGCGCCCTTATTCAATACTATAACTTTTCCATCAATGAAATCAATTCTATGTCCTTTATCTTCAAGCAATGAAATAGACAACACGTTCTTCTTCAAACCAGGAACGCATAAAATTTTGTTAATTGATACAATACCTCTTGATTCCAATTGGAAGGTTGAAAAACCAATGCCCTTGATTTCATATTTTCCATTATTTCTAAGCTCAACCCTTTGAAAAATCTTCTTTTTGACCAATTCAGAGAGATTATCACAACTCCCAGTCCTGTGCCTAGAGGCACCACTATCCACCAACCATATCTCAGCATGACCTGCAATGGAACCTATAAAAGTAGAATAAAATGAGTATTCATCATCATATTCATTCTTTTATGCCTCCTCTTATGAGAGTGTTCATCAAGGTCAGATGCAGAGGCATGATGCTTCTCTTTCCTCTTTCGATCTCCATTCTGTTGATGGAAAATTTTGTCATCTTCTACTAATTCAGTCTCAACTACACATCTCGCCTCACTGCACTCTAATATTTTGGAATAAGTCTCATGATCGACACTTCTATTACACTTATATCCATCATTGTATACAATGTTTGCATTGCACCCTCTATAATTTTCTCATGCCTTCTCATTTCCTTGAAAGAAAAGGAAATCGCACCCTCTTTCCTCTTCTCCAAAGAAAAAAAATCCTAAACTCTACTCCAAAAAGGTACAACATCAAATCTTCACGAAGGAAAAAGAGTAACAAAATATAAGTTCTTGGTCCTCTAATTCAAGAAAAAAAGTATTCAAGTGGTCCTTGCAATTAAAATTTTCTTATGGTCTCTCTCCCATCACCATCAGGTCTTCAAATGGGAGGGAAAAATCCTTAGTTTCCATAAGGATTGTTAAATATACTTTTGTTAACCTATAAGTTTGTTTTTTTGGGAGAATTCTACAACCCATAATGGGGGAGATATATAAGTTTGTCTATCCAGATGAAATTTCACTAATGTCGACCAAAATAAAAAGCTAATATATATATATATATATGTGTGTGTGTGTGTGTGTGTGTGTGTGTGTGTGTAACTTCCACTTAAACAATAACTTACATAACCATATAAATAAAAAATAAAAAATTCATTAATAAAAAATTTAAACAATATAGATTTAAAATATGAAGAGGTTTACTAACACTCAAAAAAGAGATATAGTAAATAAATAGAAATATAAATAAACTAGAGGTATGGTAAATAAATAAAAATATAAATAAACTAGAGGTATTGTAGATAAATAGAACATCTTTTTATATTTGCTCCACAAACCTCTTTATATTTACAAAAACTCAAAAAAGAGGTTTTATATAGGGGAAGCCTATGTGCCAAATACCATGGGACAAATACCATGGGCCAAATACCATATTTATAAAAGAGATATGGTAAATAAATAAATACAAAATAGGTATAAAGAGGTAATTTAAATAAAAAACATATATCATATAGGATTATAAATCGACATCTAATTATATACCAAGCCTATGGGCCAAATACCATGGACCAAATTATTATTAATACCATGCAAAAAAAAAAAACATTATTAACCCTAATATTATTATTATTATTATTATTAAATCTAATATTCATATTAATATATTATAATATTAATATTATTAAATTTAACAACTTTAGATTAATCCAATATTAAAATTTTTATATTATAATATATATCAATATATCATGATATATATATTAACTCTAGATATATATGGGAGGGAATTAAAAGTACATATGATAGAGGTATAGAAATAGGGGGAGTGACAAGGGAGAGATAGAGATAAGTTGAAGGATAGGGGAGAGGAGGAATGGAGAGAGAGAGAGGGAGAGGAGTGAGAGAGGTATAGAAGGGTAAGAGAGGGAGAGGAACGAGAGAGGTAGAGAATGGTAAGAGAGGCAAATGGAGACATATTTCAGATGGAGGTGGGAGAGCGAGAAGGAGAGAGGGAGGGAGAAGGAGAGAGGATTGGAGGGTAGAGATATGGAAAGACATATAAGGGGGAAGAGAGAGGGAGGTAGGAGATAAATGGAGAGAGAGAAAGGATGAGAGGAGGGGGATAGAGGGAGGGATAGAGAGATGGATTTGGAGGGGGAGAGAGGGAGGGAAGAAGAAACACATAGACCGAGAAGCTGAGAGAGAGGGAGTGACAAGGGAGAGATGGAGATAGAGTTTGTATGTTTAGGGGTGAGATAAATAGACATAAAAGGAGAGATGGATACAAGGGGGGTGATAAGGAGAGAGGAGGAGAAAGGGATAGATATAGTAACATATTTGGACAGAGATATAGAGTGATGGGGAAAGAGAGAGGATTAGAGGGAAAAGATATATATATATATATATATATATATATATATATATATATATATAGAGAGAGAGAGAGAGAGAGAGAGAGAGAGCAGAGGGAGATAGAGGGAGACAGGAGAGAAAGGGAGAGAGAGGAAAGATGAGAGAGGAATTGAGAGAGAGGAAGAGAGTGATGGGGGAAGAGAGAGGATTGTGGGGGGGGGGGGGGGGGGAGAGAAAGAGAGATAGTTTGTGATGGGAGAAGAGAGGGAGGTAGGAGAGAAAGGGAGAGATAGGATGGAAAAGAGAGAGGAGAAGAGAGGGGGGTGGATATAAGAGGAGAGAGGGAGGGATAGAGAGATGGATTTGGAAGGGGAGACAGGGAGTGAAGAAGAAATATATAAAGAATGATAAGTGGAGAGAGAGAGTGAAGAATAAATATAGAGAGATAGAGGGAGTGACAAGGGAGATATGGAGAGAGAGTGTGTATGTTTGGGGTGTTGGAAAGTGTAACTTGGATTGGTCTTCATAATGACTATGTAATTATGGATTTATGTAATGAAGAAGACAAAGATAATAAAATGTATTCTGTATATACTTGCTTCATGGGTTTCATGAACAAGAATTCTTATTATAGGTCAAAGACTTCTTCTCGATGTCTTTAGCGGTTTGTATATGAATAAGTGTTACACTTGTGAATAACTATCATTGATGTATATAATATGCTCCAAGACCTTGTCTAAATTCTCCTTGTAAGTAAGATCAAATATGGAAGATACACCTCCTTGTCAATTTATCCTAGGATAGGAGAGAGAGTCCATATATAAGAGTGGGATGTGGCCTCATTACACCACAAAGTTTCAGATCAAGTCTGAAGTTGAAGTGTGAAGGAAGGACTAATTTTTTTTTGAAAATAGAAGGAGAAATAGCGAAGGAAAGAAGGAATAATATACCTTTCTCTTGGGTCTAATCTATCTCGGTGTAACGCTATGATAAGAGCATGAAGTTAAAGATCACAGTGTAAAAGGAAAATACATATCAATTAAGAATAGAATCATGGTTGGGTTAAGAAAGATCTACTATACAGTGCGAAAGAAGGTTGTCTAGGCAGCGTATGGAAGGACTTTGAAAGAAGTGCAAAGTGAAGATAATTCAGGTATCTATCTTGATCACTATATCTCAAACAAATTCAGAAGATGATACTGAAGGTATAAAGGAATCATATTACATCTATTAAGGGATATTAGTCATGGGTCTAGTAAGGAGGTCAAAGAAGAGTCTCTTGGTAATGAAAAGAAAAGGAATAGAAGACCATCATTTGGGCAGTTAGATTAGGGATGGAGTCTCCCTAAGTGTTAGTGTTGCACGGTGCAGAGAAAGAGTTTAGAATAAGGAGCTAAGAAAGAGCAAGAGACAAGGCCTTGGAGACATATTGGTGTTTAGCGTCCAAGTTAAGGTCACAGTACTAGTCAATTGAAAGTCTATAAGAAGAATTACTTGTGGGTTTTCCTCTCCAAGAGGGAGATTTTTGGCCCTGGCTTGAAGAGCCAAAATCTTGTGTCCTTTGTGTTTTGATAGTTGACTTGATGAAAGACCAAATAAGATAATGAAGAGAAGATATAATTAAAATAAATAAGTTCACGAGTAATTATCAGGTAGAGAATTTAATTAAACTATGCATTACCAAATTATCAACATGGGGGTGAGATTAAGAGACAAATAAGGATAGATGGGGAGAAATGGGGAGAGAAGGAGAGAGAGAGGCATATAGTAACAAAGTTGGAAGATGGAGAGAGAGAGAGAGAGAGAGAGAGGTGGGAGATAAAGGAAGAGAGATAGTATGTGAGACAGTGGAGATAGGTAGGGAAAGAGATATGGAAATGGAGGGGGAGAGAGAGGGAGTTAAGAAGAAATACATAGAGAGAGAAAGGTGGAGAGAGAGACAGGGAGAGAGGACAGCAGGAGGGAAGAGAGATAGAATCATGGGAGAGGGAGGGAAGGGGAAGAGAGAGAGATGGGGGGAGAGGAGGTAGTGATAGATAAAATTCTTGGAGAAAGAGAGAGTATGTTTTGGGTTTCATATAGAGAGAAAGAGAAATATAGAATTATATACGGAAGGTAAATAGAAAGTAGAGAGATATGGAGACATGGAGGGAGGGACAGAGAGATTGATATATATGGAGTGAGAGAGCGTGTGTGTTTGCGAGGGTGAGATAAAGGGACAAAGAAGGAGAGATGGAGTGAGATATATATATAGATGGAGGGGGGATAGATGGAAGAATATTTCTTACTTTAGATGCATTTATTTTAGTGTAGATGGTGATCTCTAATCCTATTTTATTGATTGCACTAGATGCATTGATTTTAGTGTAGATTTTGATTTCTAATGATATTTGATTACTTGCACTGGATGCATTGATTTCAATGTAGATGATTTATAATCCTATTTTATTTCTTGCACTAAATTCTTTGATTTCAGTGTAGATGGTGATTTCTAATCATATATGATTAATTGCAATAGATGCATTAATTTCAATGGAGATTTTGATTTCTAATTATATTTGATTGCTTGCACTAGATGCATTGATTTCAATGTAGATGATTTCTAATCCTATTTTATTGTTTGCACTAAATGCATTGATTTCAGTGTAGATGTTGATTTCTAATCCTATTTTATTGTTTGCACTAAATGCATTGATTTCAGTGTAGATGTTGATTTCTAATCCTAATTGATTGCTTGCACTAGATGCATTGATTTCAGTGTAAATGTTGGCTTCTAATCCTATTTTCTTACTTGCACTGGATGCATTAATTTGAGAGTAGATGTTTATCTCTAATCATATTTGATTACGTGCTTTAGATGTATTGATTTGAGTGTAGATGTTATTTTCTAATCTTCTTTGATTTTTTGCATTAGATGCATTGGTTTCAGCGTATATGTTGATTTATGATTTTATGTAATTATATCTATGATGGTACATTAATTTTAAAGTCATTGGATTAATAGTGTGCATTGATTTTAGTGTAAGCACAAAACATTATTGACAATGTGAATTTATTTTTGTGTTATAGTAATTAAACCTATTAATATTGGAGAGCAAGAGAGACAAGGTATGATGTTTACTACAACAACTCAAGCTAAATATTTAAATGGTTTACAATTTCAACTGTCCTTTTCATATAATCGATATGAAAATATGAAAAAACTAATAAGGGTGACAATAATAATAGTAGAAGAAAATAGTTTAAGATTGGTCACAATTAAGACTATTTGTAATTGAATACATTCTTATTATTCACATTTTCTATCAATCAACCCTATTACATTGTCACTTTGCATTCAAAAATTTTATCTTATCATTTTTAATCATTAAAGTTATTTTAAAATATTTACCATCTCAAAAAATTTAGGTAAGTAAGAAAATTTAAAACTAAAATGAAAAGAGAAATCTTAGACATATTTAGCATATTTTAAAATGGTTATATTAATAATATATGTATTTACATATTATGAATAAAATTAATCATATGTTCGATAGATTTTCCTTGGCCGCACACGACTGAAACTAGCCTAGATCCATCTTAACTCTGGATATATCAAGCATTGAGATGGATCAAATATTTCGAGGTCAAAACCTTTCCTCAAGTCTTGCATTCCAAAAAGAGGTTTTCACCTTAGAGATATTTGAACCCTCTCGGCGTTTGATAGATCTGAAATTAAGATGGATCTAGGCTAGTTATAGATCCCCTTCATCGTATCTTAAGTCCTTTATTATAGGTTTAAAAAAAAGAGGATGTTCTTGAAAGATCCAGAGTTAACATGGATCTAGGATGGTTATAGAGCCCCTTCCTTGTATCTTAAGTAATTTATTATTGGTTAAAAAAAATGGTTTTCATTTGAGCTTTTTCCATGTTTAAATAAAATCACGCTCTCTCAGTTTTTGAAGGCCCTCCTATTATCAAACCAAATCAAATCAAATCTAGCATCTAACACATATGTTCTTTTCCATGCCCTTCATCACCAAAATCACTCCTATCATCAAATAAAATGAAATATGGCATCAATACATATGCCATGTAGCGTACTTTCCCACATTGAAAGTGATCTACATACATTTCCACTTTATAAAATATAAAGTAGTTATCTACATACTGAGTAAGCCAATGCCATGAGTCTTATATGTAATACCAAGTTCTGAGTAAAGGTTCAATTGACCAGCCTGAACGTCAAACCCCACATCCATATACTCCTCACATATGTTGTTGGAATGGTTGAATAATAAATGCTTTCGCACTAACAACTTGTTCTCATCTTCGAGCCACCAAGCCAACGAAATTGGCATTAATCAATGAAAGAGACATAATATGAATTTCCACCCAAGGTATTGTTAGAAATATGCCCAAAAACATCAGAGTGAAAAAGATCCAAGATTCCTTTGGATCTACTATCACTCCTATTACATCTTCCTTTAACATTATTCCCAAGGGCACATCCCTTACAAACTCCATCATGTTCAACTTTGATTTCTAGTATACATTTAACAAAATATTTCATTCTATATAATGCTTTATATTGAACATGAGCATACCTTTAATGCCATAGTTACAAATATCAATGGTGTTGTTGAGCAAGGATTGAATTGAATGTCCAAGGAGACAATATAGGCCTCTAATTCGCACACCAATGAGCTTAGCATATTCAAATGAGGTGCCCTTCTTCGATACTATAAATTGTCCATTAATGAAATCAATTATATGTCCTTTATCTTCAAGCAATGAAATAGACAACAAGTTCTTCTTCAAACCAGGAACACATAAAATGGTGTTAATTGATATAATACCTCTTGATTCCAATTGGAATGTTTAAAAACCAATTCCCTTGACTTCATAAATTCCATTATTTCTAAGGCCAAACATTTGAAAAATATTCTTTTTGACGAATTCAGAGAGATTATCACAACTCCCAGTCATGTGCCTAGAGGCACCACTATCCACCAACCATATCTCACCATGAACTATAATGGAACCTTTAAAAGTAGAATAAAATGAGTATTCATCATCATATTCATTCTTTATATGCCTCCTCTTATCAGAGGATTCATCAAGTTTAGATGCATAGGCATGATGCTTCCCTTTCCTCTTCTGTAGAGGCATGACACTTCCCTTTCCTCTTTAGGTCAACATTTTGTTGTTGGAAAATTTCGTCATCTTATACTAAGGCAGTCTCGACTACACATCTTGCCTCACTGCACTCTAATATTGTGTAATAATTCTCATGATCGACACTTCTAGTTCACTCATATCCATCATTGTATGTTATTCTTTCATTGCACCCTCTATAATTTATTCATGCATTCTCATTTCCTTGAGAGAAAAGGAAAGCCCACCCTCTTTCCTCTTCTCCAAAGAAAACAAATCCTAAACTCTACTCCAAAAAGGTACCACATCAAGTCTTCACGAAGGAAAAAGAGTATCAAAATCTATGTTCTCAGTCCTCTAATTCAAGAAAATAAGTATTCGAGTGATCCTTTCAATTAAAATTTTATATGATCTCTCTCCCATCACCATCAAGTCTTAAAATGGGAGGGAAAATTCCTTGGTTTCCATGAGGATTGTTGAATGTACTTTTGTTAACCTATAAGTTTGTTTTTGAGCCACCTTCATAGTATCATAAGTCCTCTAGGCATATTCTACAACCTATTATGGGAGAGATGTTTAAGTTTGTCTATCCCTAAAATTTCACTAATATCGACCACAAAAAAGGAAAAAATCTAAATAAAGTCCACTTAAACAATAACTTACATAACCATATAAATAAACAATTAAAAATATATTTAAACAATATATATTTAAAATATGAAGAGGTTTACGAACTCAAAAAATAGATATGGTAAATAAATAAAAATATAAATAAATAAGAGGTAGGGTAAATAAATAAAACCTCTTTTTATACTTACTCCATAAGTATGGTAAATAAATAAAAATATAAATAAACTAGAGGTATTTTAAATAAATAAAACCTATTTTTATATTTACTCCATAAACCTCTTTATATTTACCAAAACTCAAAAAAAAAAATTATTTAGGGGAAGCCTATGTGCCAAATACCATAGGACAAATACCATATTTATAAAAGAGATATGGTAAATAAATAAATATAAAAGAGGTATAAAGAGGTAATTTAAATAAATAAAAATATATCAAATAGGATTATAAATCAGCATCTAATTATATACCAAGCCTATGGGCCAAACAACCTGGACCAAATTATAATTAATACCATGCAAAAAAAAACATTATTAACCCTTGTTTTCAAACTTTTGTGGTTTTCGTTGATTGCAAAATCTGGATTATCCACAGTATCATAAAACAATCCAGATTAACCCTAATATTAATTTAAATATTATTATTATTATTATTATTATTAAATATAATATTCATATTAATATATTATAATATTAATATTAAATTTTTTATGCTATAATATATATCAATATATCATGATATATATATCAACTCTAGATATATATGAGATGGAAGAAAAAATACATATGATAGAGGTGGAGAAAGATGGGGAGTGACAGGGGAGAGATGGAGATAAGCTGAAAGAGGGTGGAGAGGAGGAATGAAGAGAGAGAGAGAGAGGGAGAGGAGAGAGAGAGAGAGGGAAGGGTAAGAGAGGGAGAGGAGTGAGAGAGGTATAGAAGGGTAAGAGAGGGAGAGGGAGACATATTTAAGATGGAGGTGGGAGAGAGATAAGGAGAGAGGATTAGAGGATAGAGAGAGGGGGAGACGAAGAAGGGGGAAGAGAGAGGGAGGTACGAGAGAAAGGGAGAGAGATTAAGGATGAGAGAAGGAGGAGAGAGGTAGGGATAGAGAGATGGAGTTTTAGGGGGATAGAGGGAGGGAAGAAGAAAGACATAGAGAGTGAGAAGTGGAGAGAGATGGAGTGACAAGGGAGAGATGGAGAGAGTGTGTATGTTTAGGGCTAAGATAAAGAGATATAGAAGGAGAGATGAAGACAAGGGGGGAGATAAGGAGAGAGAAGGAGAAAGGGATGGATATAGTAACATAGTTGGAGAGAGATATAGAGTGATGGGGGAAGAGAGATTATTAGAGAGAGAGAGAGAGAGAGAGAGAGAGGGGGGGGGGGGAGAGAGAGGGGGGGAAGGAAAAAAAGGGAGAGAGAGTAAGAGCATGATGGGGGAAGAGATAGGATTATAGGGGAGAGAGAGAGAGAGAGAGAGAGAGAGAGAGAGAGAGAGAGAGTGTGATGGGGGAAGAGAGAGGGTGGTAGGATAAAAAGGGAGAGAGAGGAAGGACAAGAGAGAGGACTTGAGAGAGAGGAGGAGAGAGGGAGGGATAGAGAGATAGAGTTGGAATGGGAGAGAGGGAGTGAAGAATAAATGCATAGAGAGTGATAAGTGGAGAGAGAGAGAGTGAAGAAGAAAGACATAGAGAGTGAGAAGTGGAGAGAGAGAGCGAGCGACAAGGGAGAGATGGAGAGAGATTGGGTATGTTTGGGGTGTTTAAAAGTGTAAATAGGATCGGTCTTCATAATCACTATGTAATTATGGATTTATGTAATGAAGAAGAAAAAGATAATAAAATGTATTTTGTATATACTTGCTTCATGGGTTTCATGAGAAAGAAGTTTTGTTATAGGTCAAAGTCTTCTTCTTGATGTCTTTAGGGGTTTGTCATATTTTCATATATATAATTAAAGAGTCATGTATATGAAGAAATGTTACACTTGTGAAGAACTATCATTGATGTAAATAATATGCTCCAATATCTTGTCTAAATGCTCCTTGCAAGTCGACTCAAATATGGAAGATACACCTCCTTGTCAAGTCAGCCTAGGATAGGAGAGATAGTCCATATATAAGAGTGGACTGCGACCTCATTACATCATCAAGTTTTGGATCAAGTCTAAAGTTGAAGTGTGAAGGAAGGGCTGAAGTTGGTGCGAAAATAGATGGAAAAATAGCGAAGGAAAGAAGGAATTGTATACATTTGTCTTGGGTCTAATATATCTCGGTCTAATTCTGTGATAAGAGCACAAAGTTCAAGATCATAGTGCGAAAGGACAAGACATATCATTTAAGAATAGCATTATGGTTGGATTAAGAAATATCTACTATACAGTGCAAAAGAAGGCTATCTAGGAAACATATAGAAGGACTTTGCAAGAAGTGCAAAGTGAAGATAATTCAGGTCTCCATCTTGATCACTATATCTCAGAAAAACATAGAACATAAGACCGAAGGTATAAAGGAAGCATATTGCAGCTAGTAAAAAATATTAGTCTTGGGTACAGTAAGGATGTCAAAGAAGAGTCTCCCTAAGTGTTGGTGTAGCACTGTTTAGAGAAAGAGTTCAGAAAAAGGAGCCAAGAAAGAGCAAGATACAAGGTCTTGGAGAAATATTGGTGTTCAGGGTCCAAGTTAAGGTCACGGTACTAGTCAACTGAAATTATATAAGAAGAATTACTTCTAAATTTTCCTCTCCAAGAGGGAGAGGTTTTGGCCCTGGCTTGAAGAGCCAAAATCTTGTGTCTTTTGTGTTTTGATAATTGACTTGATGAAATACCTAATAAGATAATGAAGATAAGATCTAAGTAAAATAAATAAGTTCACAAGTAATTATCAAGTAGAGAATTGAATTAAACACTACAAGGAAAAGACCCTCTAGCAGATGTTTTTGAGGAACCCCTTATAAAAATAGCCCATACATCCGTTTGTAGTGGAGGTTACTAGAGGAGGTTGGCGGGTGGAGGTTTTTGCAGGTTTTTTTTTTCCGGTGCGTTCAACTAGAGAAAGCACCCATGCATACAAAAAATTAGCACATCGGGACACCATGCACTTTGTACAAACCTACCTGGTGTGTCTCATTACTGTAGCACACCGACGCTCTACAAAGATTCTGCACTGGTGTGTCCTAAAATCCCGTGCAAAAACTGAAACTGCCCAGTGCAGTTATAAGAAACCACATCGGTGTGCCTATAAAACCCGCACACCGAAACAGGGTTAAATAAAAAAAAATTACGGCCAAAAATCCACATTTTTCACTTTTCAGTGCTCCATAGCTCTCAAGCACCGATGAAAATTTACCTTTTGTGAGGCGCATTGCCATAGGTTCTCCCATTGTACGCACTGTTTATGTCCATTTCCCACCATCTCCATTTCGAATTTTTCAAAATGGTGGTAAATTTAGTTTTGCAAATTATATAGCCAATATTCCTCCTCGATGGCCAAATGTACACGTATTTTAATTTTTTTTCCATAGCGGCAGCGCTATCGGTGCTAACAGTATCCGCACTAGTTCCGGGGCGGTACCGAAACGATGCACCGTGATTTTTTAAAATTAAAAAAACTATGGTGCAATCAATTACCCGACCGCAACGTTGACCATGTCAAATTCTGGTAATGCGGTGCATTGACAGAAATATCTACCCCAAGGCAGGTAATTTTGTTAGTGCACCGCCCCCCTGAACTTGACATAGTCAATGGTGCGGTCATGTAAACGACCACACCATTGACTATGTAGTGATTTTAGAAGGGTTGTGCACTTCCTAAACTATACACCTCAGGGCGTATATTTTGGTCAGCACACTACCCTCCCAACACTAGTACATAGTCAACAATGTAGTCTGTTATACCACCGCACCATTGACCTTGTAGCCATACCAGGAGGGTAGTGCACTGAAAAATTTCCAGGTGCATCGCCTCCTGTGCACGACAAAAAAAGACACACTGGCCTCTGGTGCGCGACAAAAAAAGACGCACTGTTATTGGTGCATGCCTGTTTTTTGTGGTGCACCGATTGTTTTTTTTTTCAAAGAAAATTATATATGTATATTCCTAAATACATTTCTAATTTAATAAAAAAAATTATTTAACATTTCAATCATTCAACGACGTCAAAGGAGAGAAGATAGGGAATAGCAGCAACAACAGGCGGACTAGTATAACGTGGTTCACCTATGGGAGGCACGAGAGAGGGAGAGAGATACATACCCTCACCCTATTAAAGCAGCTCCCCAGGGGCTCCTAAGGGAGATAGGCCTCCTCAAGTTCTATGAGGAGGCTACATCCCTAAAGGGCCATGGTGGGTTTTTGCGATAGCTTATCCAAAGGTGGAATGCCCACCTATAGGCTTTTCAGGCTGGTCCTAAATAGTGGTATGCACCCACTGAGGAGGACATATATTTCATTACTAGCCTATCGAGGAGAGGGATGGATTTTTCCTCGTTCCCAGAGGTCCCTGTTGGCTATGCAGCAGGGAGTCAGTTGGTGTACTCCCAGAGATACATTAGCACATATATATTGTCTCCTGCAAATTTTTAGGTCTCCAGAGGTCAATTACGTATTTCTTCATTTGGTCGAGAGGAGGTGAGGTGCCTCTCAATACTGATTTAGACCATTGCACACCATACCAGCGATGGGAAACACATTAGTTTCTTGCTTCTATTTTCTGTTGATTCTTTATTATAGGTGCCACAACTTTAGAGGCAGACTGCCATTTTTTTGCGGCAGTTCTGTATAGCTTTAGATAGATTTCGTGCTCAGGCACAAGGGAGGGTGAAATTCCCTTTTACTTCAGAGCTATTTTGTTTATTTTTTGAGAGGTTTCCAGAGAAAAGTCATACTTTTTTTCGTCAACCTCGTAGGCCGATGCTGCATGTACGGATGTAGATGTGGGGACAGATGATGCCCAAGAGGGGTGAGTCGGAGTTTTCCGTGAGGATATCGCGTGATGCACTGGAGTTGCTAGCCAGTGTTGAGGAACATCCCTTCATTTTGATCCCCTGTCTATATGTTGGTTTGGATTGGCGAGGGTGTGCCAACATCCTCTTCACAGATGATGACTCATTGGATGATAGAGGTAATATTACTATTTTATTTAAATTTATTCTAACATGTTCTTTAACTTGTTTTTATTAAATTTTTTAATGAAATTGTCTAATTATTGTTGTGTCCTTATATATATTTTGCAGACATTGGTTCATTTGATGGCAATGAGATTCCACCGCCACGAAATGATCCAGGTATAGATCCTGATCATGATTAGTAGATGGCAGATGTCGAGGATCAGGCCAGTACAAACATACCTGGTCCTCATGGTGCGTTGGTACCGCCTTTTGTGAGGTGTAGAGCTGACAATAGATTTAGGAAAGAGTTGGGCAACCAACTCTGTGCACTACTTGTGGAGGGGGGAGTGAGGCTCACCACTATGAGAGAGATACAAGCTAATTATAGGTTGGTACAGATGTGGAGAGGCATGCCACGTGAAATGTTCACCCTGATGCAGCATGTTGTGGGAGCTACCAACTTAGTTACGCGGTTGAGGAGGGCCCTTCGATGTAGGTGTGGTCGAGACGCAGTGCTTCGACAGTCGAGCAACGACACATCATCTGATGATCAAAATCAGGAGAGTGATCATTGTTCACCTCGTGCTACATATGAGCAACCTACAGCATCGACCAACAGTCATGATCATGAGCAGGCTAGACCATCCACGTCGAGTCAGCCTTCTTAACCTGCAACATCCAACATTCATGATCATGAGCAGGTTGGACCATCCAAGTCAAGCCATCATGATCAACAGCCTGCATCATCCAGCAGTACTCATGATCATGAACATGCTGGACCATCCATGTTGAGTCATCATGAGCAGCCAACCGTTGATTCTAATCAGCATGAGGCACCACCAGATCAACAGGCATGTGATGATCGACATCTATCTGAGCTTGTCGAGGTTGCACCATTGACTGAGCAAGCCTCGACTAGTACTACTGTTGATGATGTACCTCCACCAACTAATATTTGACATTTATATTACAGTTGTATATTTTTGAAATTATACAGTTATATATATATATATATATATAGTCCATGTATTTTATGTTCATGTTGCAGTTGTACTTACTTTACATGTTGGTGATCATCATGATGTGTATATTGTTAGATCATGTTACATATGTTCATTTTTAATGTGCATCTTGCAGATAGATGTATATGTGATAGCAGTTATTTTACATTAGATGTATATTTGATGTTTGTGTTGTGATGATGTTATACAATGCTAATTGTGTTTTGCTAGATTATCATGATCACGATGATTAGGTGATGTTAGCAAATTTGAATGTGTTTTTTAGTCGAATATGATGTTTGTACGATGGTTATCATGATTGTGATGTTTATTTAATTTAATATTAAATCATGATATTTATTAAATATTATGTTGTGATTGTAATTGAAAATTTAATTTTAATTGTATGTAAAATTGTAAAATTGTAATTGTAAATTTAATTTTAATTGTAATTGTAATTGTAATTTTAATTGTAATTGTATGTAAAATATTTGTAAAATTTTAATTGTATTAATGTGAAATGATTGTAATTGTAAAATTGTAATTATAATTGTAATTGTATGTAAAATTCTAAAACTATAATTGTAAATATTGTAATTGTATGTGAAATTGTAAAATTGTAATTGTAATTCTAATTGTAATTCTAATTTTAATTGTATGTAAAATATTTGTAAAATTTTAATTGTATTAATGTGAAATGATTGTAATTGTAATTGCATGTAAAATTCTAAAATTGTAATTGTAATGGTATATATGTAAAATTGTAAAATTGTAATTCTAATTATATGTAAAATTATAAAATTGTAATTGTAATGGTATATATGTAAAATTCTAAAATTGTAATTGTAATTGTATATAAAATTCTAAAATGGCAATTGTAATTGTAATTGTACGTGAAATTGTAAAATTGTAATTGTAATTCTAATTCTAATTCTAATTGTATGTAATTCTAATCCTAATTTTAACTGTAATTGTATGTAAAATATTTGTGAAATTTTAATTGTATTAATGTGAAATGATTTTATTAAATTTTTTGAATTTGTAAATTTGTAAAATTGTAAATAATTGTAAAATAAAAAATCTAGAATAATATGAAATTTTGTAACATAATAAAGTTTAGAAAATAATGCAAATAAATTCATGTACTTTAGAATTATCATTGGTTTATTATAATCTTACATACAAAAAAAAAACTTTATATAGTACGCCATTATTTTTGAGATCAACATAATTGCAAATTATCAAGTGAAATATTGATTTTAACATTAACACAATGCAAATGACCAGTTAATTCAAAATACATATTATATTGTTTCGAAAAAAATAATATTATAAGTTATAAGGTAATTAAGTCCTCTTGTTTATAAAAAATCATCTTAAAAAGTATAAATATTGATTAAATAACACATGTACCATATCACTCTCAGTTCTCATGATCACCCTCATTATCTTCCAACTTGCTTGGCATGATAACACTATTGTTCTCAAAAATATGTTTTGATCTAGGGTCATGTCTCAATACGAACCACCAATACCTATCCAAAACATCTGGGTAAAAAAACACCTGGTTTCAGTGTTTGGGGAAAACATAGGGCTCCTTAGCTTCATCCCACATCTTTCTAGAGTTGATACATATCGGCCTACTATCACGATATTTCTTTACATTATTCCGATCAAAGGTGTCCCACCACTTGCACCTAAAAATAACACATTGGAAAGAAGAGAAATCCACTTCAAGGATCTCTTGTATCTTTCCGACGTAACCTAACGTCCCTCGTACTAGGTTTTGGTCATGGTGGATAGATCAACTAGATTGATCAATGTCGACTTCCACTCCACAGTCTTGTGTCATGTGTCCATCATCGACATTTTTTGTGTGAAAATGGTGTCCATATGCCCACATAGATGGGAAAAAATGAACCTATAAAAAAGTTTAAAAAATCATAGTGTCATGTGTCTTATAATAACCCAATAGTTAAAATATGAAATATATATGTAATTACATTTGAAAGGAGCATTATTAAGTTTCAAATGTACATATAAATTAAATAGACTATTACTGAGTTGGTGCACTCAATCCCTACGTTTAGCACATCCTCTCCAGAACTTGGGTAATGACCGATTGCACCGTATTTCTCTCTGACTTGGTCAACAACCCAACTGTTGGGGCATATTTTTGGTATATTTTATTTTAAATGATCAGGATAAGGCACACTTATACCATTCAACAGTTTGAATTCTTTCTTGACACTATCCCATTTCATCCTCTTTTGTTCGTACAATGTAACCCACAGTTGTCTCACTTCGAAATTGTAAAGAACAAATTTATTGATTGCTTCAATTTTTGCATTTTCTGATGAAATCAAATCGACATTATATAGTACATAGAGATCAAAATATTCCTTATATCGAAGTTCAACATGCATATTTACTTTGTGTAAATTTGAAAAATTATAAGTTTCTTACTCTTTATCAAGCGCTTTTTTCCATTCATTTCGAGGAACTCCCCTTCTCTTTTGTCTTCATCCCTTTCATCGTCCCAAATCATCACACCTGGTCTATTTTCGATCTGCTTGATGTACTCACTGGCATAATATAAAGACTCATATGATATGTATGCCTCTGCCATAGACCCCTCTGGTTTTGTTGCGATGGGTCTCAATACATCGTATACATTTATCCCATCCCACAATTCCTTCAATTCATCTACCAATGGTTGTAAGTAGACATCCATATTCTTCACATGTCTTCTAGAAGGGACTATGAGAGCCAAAATAAGATGTCCATTCTTCATGGACAACCATGGGGGGGTATTTTTATTGATCACTACTACATGCCAAACATAATAATTTCTATTCTGGAGGGAATATGGGTTGACACCATCCATGGCTATGCTGAGTCGTAGACTTTGTACTTCATCCTTGAATTTTTCAGGCCATGTATCCTCTATATGCTTCATGGCTATTGAATCAATTGGTATTCGAAAACCCCCAACTCACTTCTATGTGAGGCATGCCATCCCTACAACATAGCTAATTCTTTACAATGAAAGAGTCGTTGAATCCTTGGGATTATAAACATGTGCCTCAATATCTTAAAAGGAGGACCAAGTGATTTACCCTTCTTTTTTTAATTTATCATACCTGTCATGCCCACATTTCGGACATACATATTTTTTTGCATATTCTCCTCTATATAGAATACAATCATTTGGAAATGCGTGATATGGTATGTACTCAACACCCAACATTTTCAACAACTTCTTTGCCTCTTCGCAGCTACTGGGAAAGACATTATCACTCAAAAGAAACTTATCTTTGAATAACCTGTAGTTGGTGATCATGAAAAATATTAAATGTACATTAATGCTAACATAATTATTAATGTTCATAAAATTGACCATTTGTAATGTTCATTGTGTGATTATATTTCTCAAATTTATATAAGGGAGGACTTTATGGTAACTTACCTCAAAATTTCTGAGAAACATGCATTCGACAAGGCAAACTTTTCTTTCAAGTTATATAGTAACATCATTGTCCCCAAATGGGTAGACTTTGACTGACCTCCAGGTCCAAAGAGAGGGGTGGTGGAAGAAAATTTAAGGCTTTCGAAAAAGGTGTCAATGATATGAGCATCATCCCAGAGCTTATCATCATTTTGGAATGCATCTAACAACATTGTCTCCATGGCAGTTGTATCCCTGAAGTAATCATCCATACCAACCTCTATTTGATTGCCTCCATTCCCAGCTTGTGAAGAACTACTATTTTTGTAGTCATTCCTAATTGGTGAATTTGGATGTAATGGGAATTGAATCAGTGGTTGATTCAACCATTCTTGGTATCATTCCTCTTCATTTTTTTCTCTTAATTCAGCCTTCTCTCGATTTGACATTGTCGTGGGGTGCAACGGAAGATGGTAGGCAAGTCGCTCATCATCACTAGAACACTAATAATTTCAAAAAATATATTTGAACATGATTAGTACAAAACATATGAAATTAATAGTAAGAACATTAACAATGCATGATTAATTTGTTTGACATTGAAATAATCACATTAATATACCAAACAATTATTATTACCATCATTGTCCCAGGATTGTGGCTAGAAGATGCAATACTGTTACAATTGTCAGGGTGCAACGGCTATCCATTTTCATCTACCAAATTTGCCTTGCGGTATGCTGGTCTTGATAAGAGCTTCCGACGTTTTGGAGTTTTTGAACATTTTGTGCATTTGAACTCAATTCTGAATCTGCATGAACCTGCAAATTTGTATACATTGTAGATTTTATTAAGCTAATTAACATGGATAAAAAACATAAATTCAATTAGATAATGAAAATATAAACAAAATCTGAAGTAAACATTACGTCTCGAGATGGATAGGGAGAACTCCACGATGGACTTTGAGAAATATTATGGAACGAGCTGGATTTTGAAGAATTTTCCATTCGATATAACTATGATATTTTCTCCCTGCATTTGACCAAAATCAACAATAAATTTTATTGTACACACCTAAAATTAATTTCGGTGCCTTAAAAATGGACTTATTGTTATCGGTGCTTATGTACAGATAACCGCACAGGTGTGTTTTAGTTACTGCGCACTAGTGTTGTGTTATTAACTCACACACTGATGCGGTGACATTAATTGACACACCTATGACGAAAAGCCGCAAATAAAAAGAAGCGCAACTTTATTTTTTTTCAAGTGAAAAAAAGGTAAATTGAAAAATAGGCAGCAAAATATTTTCGAAAATCTAATTTCATAAAACAATTCTTTAAATACTAAACACTTTTCATTATTTCACTATTTTTGCAAAAAAATTTAGCAAGAGATTTGCATGAGACATACGTGGAGCAAGAGAGCATCAGAGCACTGTGGAGGAACAAAATACTTTCGAACAGAACTATTCCGACAATCATAATTCCAAATCTCTGGTGATTCAAACCCTGTAGCATAGAATTTCAAATGATCTTGTGATTAAATTTTATTTTTTATTTTTTACATTTTCTGCAGTAGTTTTTACGCAGTAAGTAAAAAAATTAAATTTACAGTTCATTTTCAGAAAAAAAAAAATAAATAAAAAAAAAAAAATAAATAAAAAAATAAAAAAACAAAAACAAAAAGAAACAAAAAAATAAAAACAACAAAACAAAAAAATTCATTTTACCATCAACCCTTCATTCTTTTTGTTTATGCCCTTGCTTCTTCCTGTTTCTGTGATTTCAGAATTAGGGATTTTCATTTTATATTTTTAGGGTTTGTATATATATATATATATATATATATATATGACATCTAACCCATGGGGCGACTTGCATAGTCGGATTCCAATCCATGTTGGCCCTTGCGTGAATTAAAAAAAAAACAAATTTTTTTTTTAGTGCGCCTTGCATAACCTAGCGCACCAGTGCATTGTCTTATCACAGTGCACCATACATGTACTGTTTGATAAAAAAAATTAAAAACATGTTTTTTTTAATCCATGTGCCATATGTAAAATAGGGCATCGATGTGCTATTTCATTATATTGCACCGCGCACGTACCGTTTGGCACAAATAATTTTGCATTTTGTGTTAATCAGTGCACCATGTAACATATAACGCATTAGATCTCCTTGTTGATAGAGAGCACCATACGGTGGTCTCCTGTTTGCGCGGGGTATTTATAAGAATAGACTGCACCACCCCCTCCATAACACCATATGCTACAAAAACTAACACTAGACGATTTTTATTATTTTTTTGTGTTAATCGATGTGGTGGGTAACATATAATACATTGGTTCTCCTTGTTAACATAGAGCACCATAAAGTGTTTATACTATTTTGGCAGTGTGTTTATAAGAACACGACGCACCGACATTGGTGCGTACATCATCTAAAAGCGCATCGGTTTCTTGATATATTTTTTCCCTGAAAAGTTGATGATTTATTTATAAAATATATTAATGAATTATATGATATAGGTTTCATTTTGATAAAGAAATGGCTGACAAGTGATCAAGTAATGAAAATACGGATAGCACATCAAGAAAAGAAAAAAAGGCAAGTTCTTTGTAAATTCTTTACAAAAAATATTATTTTTGAACTATATGTAAATTTAACAAATATGTATTGTTTATTTTGTATCGTGCAGAGTCAAAAAATGATGAAGCTCAATAAGGTTATTTCTGATCTAGGACCAGAAGAGCGTAAAAGCTTGATGGAAAAATTGCAAAAGAATGAATCAAGTGAATGAAAAAATACTATCGATCCAAAATGAATTTCTTTTTTAATTCTCATTAATAATATACTTAAAATTATTAGATAGCATGTTTCAAACAATCTATTAATTCACATATGTTTAATGTTATACAGAGACCAACAACTCAGAAAAAGAATGTTGTTATAAGAAAAGAAGAAAAAATAGAACATGCAAATGAAAATGAATTTCTCTTTAGCTCATCTGGAGTGGTGTTGGAGGTTAACGAAAGGGAGAAAAACTTTTACAAAATTTTGAGGAATCTAGTAGAACAAATTTCTAGAATTTCTTTCCACTTACAATACAAAAATCAATCCAATGATTCCAAGAACCAAATTTTATCTAAACTACAGGAAGAGTTTCCAGAGAATTGGTCAATGAGACATGTCAGATTTTTAATAGCAAAAACATACAACAACAAAAAAGAAGGAATGAAAAAGTAATATTCCTTTAAATTTTTTTCTAGAATTATTTATATATATCACTCTTGTTATAGTTACTTTTCATATATCAATATAAAAATTAAATAGTTTATTGTCATGTTACATTTCTGGGAAGATTATGGAAATCTCAAAAGATGAATGAGTTGATATCAGAAATATGCCAGTGGGAATGTCCAAAAAGGTGTACAAGGAGATGGTAAAATAAATGGACAAAATTGCATCGCATGAGGATCCATCTCAACAACAATGTGCTTCAAATGTAATATGTAATCATTGAACTTTTCGATCATTAGGTACAATAAATAAACAATTTAGCATTAAATATTAATTTTCAAGTATTTTCTTGTAGAAAATAATAGAAAATGGAATCCATTCAGCACATAAAACAAGATGACAAGGAAGAAAAGGGTTGATATATAAGTTTGTGAGTAATTGTTACTTCCTTATAACAACTTAACTAGATTTCATTTTAGTATATTTTAAGTTGTTTTACAACAATCATCGTTGAATGTCTTCAAGCAGGTGCTAACATATAAAGAAGAACCATTAGACGAATTGATTGAGATTGGGTTAAATATGGGTTGTGAGTATATGTTAGCATATCAAAAATCAATTGTGGAATTTGTAAGCATCTATCAATCTTGTTTTACTTAGCTTCGTCTATAATTAATAGAACAAAAAAATCTTCTATATTAAATATATGATTCTTTATGGGGTATAAAACTTGCAGGAAACAAAGTATGGAATTGCGCCAACAGATGAAATCTTGAAAGATGGCATGAAATTTGGTTTTGAAAGAATGTGTATAGTTCATGAGTCAATTGTTGCTATGGTGCGTCATTTATTTTCGATTTACATTGATGTATACTACTTAATATTGCAATTTTCATTATTCTCACCAATGCATATACACTCATTACGATTTATTTTTATTTTTGTAGATAGAAGGTGAAGTAGAAGAAAACAATCAACACCATGAACAAAAAATTCCTCAAAATAACCCAAGTCATGGAAGTAGCTCGAGCAGTGACATCAATTCAAGCGAAGAATGATGATCATTATGTTTGGATATCAAAGCAAGGCATTGTATTTTTTGAAATATTTGTCTGTGAAATCAAACATTTTGTTTAATGTAATGGACATAGTTTCCCAAATGAAAGACAAAGGGATACCAATAAATGTCCATTTTGTATGAAAAACTTTCTTGTCTTATATATATATATATATATATATATATATATATATATATATATATATATATATATATATATATATATATATATATATATGTTTTAATTTATTCTATTGTGTTCTCCATTGTTGTTGTGAAATGTAACACTGCTGATTAAATTTATGGATGATTAAATATTATAATGAAGAGATGTGAAATCTGATGATATGATATAACAAATTAATCCAAACATCACATTCAAATGCACTAATAAAAATTTAATTGATATGAATACTGTTATAAGATATGTGTCATATTTTTATGAATAATGAATTTAAAAAATTCACAATAATTATGATATGATATAACAAATTAATCCAAACATCGCATTCAAATGCACTAATAAAAATTTATTTGATATGAATATTGTTATAAGAGATGTGTCAACTTTTGATGAATAATGAATTTTTAAAAATCACAATAATTGCACTGTCATAGGTCTATGTTTCTAAAAAATACAAAATGAACACCAGTGAGTGTCAGTTACTGTACACTAGTGCGTTTGTGTGATAAAGTGAACTGGTGTGTTTCTACAGCCTATGGGCACCGCACAAATACCAATACCAATTAAAACTCTCGGTGCGTTTGTGAGAAACTGTACACTGGTGCATTTATGTGAGACTACTCACTGATTTGTTTTGTACGACCTATGGGTACCGCAAAAATACCAATATGAATTAGAAAAATTGGTGTATCTATGTGATACTGCGCACTGGTGCATTTATAAAATACTACAAATCGATGCATTGATACGACCTATGGGCACCACACAAATCCCAATACCAATTAGAACGCCCTGGTGTGTTGTATCACCTATAGTGTGCCCGACATGGTTTTAGACCTTTACGGCCCGATTCATGCACCTTTGATCACCCCAACCCGATTGTCTGGATTACACGCACCGGTGCATTGACACATGAATAGCGTACCGATGAAAAAAAAATTTGTAATAACCTCCGACCGCCTAGGTTTTTTAGTTTTGTTGAAATTCCATTAGAAGCTTTGCCAAAACCTCTGTTACTAAAAATGGATGCTGTAGAAAATGTTTTTTTGACAATTTTTCCCAATTTTATAACACTAAAAAACCTCCTTTATAACCTCTGATAGAGGGTCTTTTCCTTGTAGTGAAAATACGCCCTACCAAATTTTCAAAATGGGGGTGATATTAAGAAACAAATAAATATAGATGGAGAGAAGGAGGGAGAGAAGGAGAGATAGAGGAATATAGTAACAAATTTGGAATATGGAGAGAGAGAGAGAGAGAGAGAGAGAGAGAGAGGGGCAAAGAGATAGGATGTGAGAGAGTGGAGAGAGGTAGGGAAAGAGAGATGGAGATGGAGGGGGAGAGAGAGGGAGTTAAGAATAAATACATAGAGAGAGAAATATGGATAGAGAGAAAGGGATTGATAAGGAAGGTGGAGAGAGAGGGAGAGAGAACAGTAGGAAGGAAGAGAGATAGAAGTAGGGGAGAGGTAGGGAAGGGGAAGAGAGAGAAAGAGGGAGAGGGAGAAGAGGTAGAGATTGATAGATAGATTGGAGAAAGAGAGTGTATGTTTTGGGGTTTATATAGAGATATAGAGTGAGATAGAGATACAGATGGAAGGTAAAGATAAAGAAGAGAGAGATGGAGACAGGGAGGGAGGGTCAGAGAGATTGATAGATATGGAGTGAGAGAGCATGTGTGTTTGCGGGGGTGAGATAAAGAGACAAAGAAGGAGAGATGGAGGGATATATAGTTATAGATGGATGGCGGAGATAGGGAAGAATATTTCTTGCACTAGATGCATTGATTTCATTATAGATGATGATTTCTAATCCTATTTGATTGCTTTCACTAGATGTATTGATTTTAGTGTAGATATTGATTTCTAATGATATTTGATTACTTGCACTGGATGCATCGATTTCAATGTAGATTATTTCTAATCATATTTTATTTCTTGCACTAAATACATTGATTTCAGTTTAGATGATGTTTTCTAATCATATATGATTACTTTCACAAGATGCATTAATTTCAATCTAGATGTTGATTTCTAATTATAATTGATTGCTTGCACTATATGCATTGATTTCAATGTAGATGATTTCTAATCCTATTTTATTGTTTTCACTAAATGCATATGGTGATTTCTAATCCTATTTGATTTCTTGGCATTGATTTCAATGTAGATGTTGGTTTCTAATCCTATTTTCTTACTTGCACTATATGCATTTATTTGAGTGTAGATGTTGATTTCTAATCCTATTTGATTACTTGCATTAGATGCATTGATTTTAGTGTAGATGTTATTTTCTAAAACTATTTTATTTATTGCATTAGATGCATTTATTTCAGCGTATATGTTGATTTCTAATTTGATGTAAATGGATGTATGATGGCACATTAATTTTAAAGTCATTGGATTAATAGTGTGGATTGATTATAATGTAAGCACAAAAAATTATTGACAATATACATTGAATTTTGGGTTATAATAATTAAACCTATTAATATTAGAGAGCAAGAGAGACAAGGTATGATGTTTACTACAACAACATGAGATAAATATTTAAATGGTTTATGATTTCAATTTTCCTTTTCATATAATCGATATGAAAAGATGAAAAAGTAACAAGGGTGACAATCATAATAGTAGAAGAAAATAGTTTGATATTTATCACAATGAAGACTATTTGTAATTTACTACATTCTTATTAGTCACATTCTCTATCATTCAACACTATTACATTGTCACTTTTCATTCAAAATTTTTATTTCATCACTTTTCATCATTAAAGTTATTTTACAATATTTATCATCTCAACGAACTGAGGTAAGTGAGCAAATTTAAAATTGAAATGACCAAATAAATATTAGACATAATTAGCATATTTAAAATGGTTATATTAATATTAGATTTATTTACATATTATTGATAAAATTAATCATATGATCAATATATTCTCCTTGGCCGCACACAACTGAAACCAACCTAGAGCCATCTTAAATTTGGATCTATCAAGCACCTAGATGGATCAAATCTCTCGAGTTGAAAACCTTTCCTCAAGTTTTTCACTCCAAAAAAAGGTTTTCACCTTAGAGAGATTTGATCCCTCTCGGCACTTGATAGATCCAGAATTAAGATGGATCTAGGCTTGTTATAGAGCCCCTTCATCATATCTTTAGTCCTTTATTATAGGTTTAAAAATAGAGGGTGTTCATTTGATATTTTCCCATGTTTAAAATAAAAGCGTGCTCTCTTGGTTTTTGAAGGCTTGTCATCACCAAAGGCCCTCCTATCATCAAATAAAATCAAATCAAATATAGCATCAGCACATATGCCATCATTTCCACACCCGTCATCACCAAAATCCCTCCTATCATCAAATCAAATTAAATATGGCATCAACACATATGCCATGTATCGTACTTTCCCACATTGCAAGTGGGAAATTCGTTTCCACTTTATCAAAATAAAGTGGTTATCTACATACATAACCACTTTATAAAATATAAAGTGGTTATCTACATAAGCAGCAAGTTGATGCCACAATTTCCCTCGAATCGTCAAATCAAATCAAATATATAATCTACGCATATGCCATGTGCTGTACTTTCCCACATTGCATGTGGGAAATTCGTTTCCACTTTATAAAATATAAATTAGTTATCTACATATGCACCAAGTCGATGCCACAATTGCCCTCTTATCATCAAATCAAATCAAATATAACATCAACACATATGCCATGTAGCGTACTTTCCCACAACACATATGCCATCTAGCGTACTTTCCCACAATTGCATTTGGGATTTTCATTTCTTCTTTATAAAATATAAAATGGTTAACATATGCCATGTAGCGTACTGTGGAAAATTTGTTTCCGCTTTATAAAATGATTAACATATGCCATATATCATACTTTCCCACATTGCATGTGGGAAATTCATTGTGGTTATCAACATATGCAGCAAGTCGATGCCACGATTCCTATATGCAATACCAAAATTTCTGAACAAAGGTTCAAATTGACCAGCCCGGACGTCAGACCCTGCATCCGCGAATCGCGAACATCTTTTGATTTCAAATGTTGATGGTATTTATGTTAAAATATATCTGACTTATTATATATGCCCCCGCGCATATGGGATATATATTTTAACACAAAAACATATACGTAAGCTCACCATTCCAACTAAATTAGCATTCAACATTCTTCTTTTCTCGCATTTAACACTTGCTTTCAAAGTTCAAATTTTCAAAATGGTGTTTAATGGAAGGTAATACAATTTTAAAAGAAAAAGTAACAATGTTACAAGAGGCTCTAGAGATAGCAAAACAAGAATGGAAAAGTATGAAAACAGCGTGGCAAACCATGATAGGATCAGGGGCAGAAAACAAGGACGTGATAATTTCTAAAGAAACTCACGGAGATACACAATTATCTCAACAAATAGATCTTTCAAAAGAGAAGACAAAAAAGAACAATAGGAAATACGGTCCAAAAGAAATAAAATATAGAGTTGAAAACACTAATGGTTACATAAGGACAGAGGAATAAGAAGATGAAAGTTCTCGTAGAGCACAGGAAAGAGAACACAAATAAAGAAAATACAAGGAAACAAACTTATTATCAGGGTAATAAGAGATTATGGGAGGAATGGAAGTACTCTCAATTTAACAAGGGACTTTCTGAAAGAGAAACTACATTGGAAAGGGAAAATTTTCCAAGCAAGGAGGGTGGGGAAAATATGTGAAGAGAGGCCTCGTCCCATAAAAGTCACCATGGAAATCGTGCAAGACAAACACCATCTCTTGAGCAAAAGGAAACTATTGAAAGGCTCACCCTTCTTCCTAGACGAAGATTTAACCATAAAACAACAAGAGGAGAGAAGGGAATAAGTGAAGAAATTAGGGCAGCAAGAAATGAAGGGAAAAGGGCGTGGTTGTACAATGGTGATCAGAACTAGATCATGGACCAGAATGATAGCTCAAAATTAAAAGTGTTCAGAAGTGTGTCAAACTTGAGCGACCCAAAAGGTCTTGTCATTTTGATTCTGGCATCGCGAATAGTTCAAAAAACCGACATCGTATGAAGAAGTTATTACAGTTTGAAAATTCCAGTAAACTAAAAAAACTGGACTTTGACCAAGTTTGACTTAGAATTTTGGGAAATTAAAAAGAGAATATTCCAAGGAATATTCCTAGAATATTCCTTGGAATATTCCCCAGAATATTCCATGTGGTCCAATCCAGACATGACAAGTGGCATCGTGTGATTTGATATTGGGTTGAATTTTTTGAAATTTGGCCAATTAAGAGCTGCCACGTGGCCTAGGAGTGGTCTTGCAATATTTTATTGGGTGGCCGGGGTCAAACCCTGGACCTCTTGCCCACCAAGCTTTCATCTTACTGTTCCACCAAACGAACGTGTCTTAACCTTGTAAGGGCGTTGTTTGATATTACAATGGAGGAGCACGTATGGGAGGGGTCCGGAAGGGCCAACCCCCCCATACGACCGCCAGTGATGGAACCCAGGGCTTAAGCCCAACGGTAACTGCCAACTATCTGGATTTTGTTCACGTGGCATAAGGTTTGCAAATGTCGAAGGTTTTAGAGTATTAACTCCAACATTAATTTTGACCTCAGATATTTCAGTGCATGTGCCCACACATGGCGGTAACCTTGACCACTAATCATTAGAATTGGAGGATAATTTAGCACACCCTAAAATTGTGGCATTTTTCTATTTTAACCGGAGTTAACTCTAGTCCCTCCAGTTTGGTGGAGTTGATGTAGGGGACACTAGGAAAATTTTGTTTCAGCTCTATCTGGAGCTAGATTCACCCAATTTGGAGTGGTAATAGTCAATTTCAAATATCTCCAACATTCTAGACTCAATGGAGTAGGTTGAAAAGCCATCAGATAGCTTCTAAGAAGGTTTTTCATCAGTGGAGTTCAAGGGGCCACTAGGGACACCAGAAAGCAGCAATAGTTTGAGGCCTAGCCAGGGGAGCTAGAGGCCTTATTCATAGATCCAATAGTAAATTTTTTATGTTTCAGATGTTCTGGAACTAATGGTGTGATTTTCAGAGCCTATAGAGGATTTTTAAGGCCAATATGATTTAGTGAAGTTCCATGGGCCATTAGTGTTAGCTTTTTCCAACAACAATTCAGGGCATAGCCAGGGTAGCTAGAGACCATATGTAGCGAACCAATAGTAATTTATGATTATAAACAACATTATGAATCCATTTATGGAGGTTTTAGAAGATTTTGAGGACTTCTAGAGGTCAAGAACCCATCAGAGAAGTTTTCAATGACCCTAGTGCCAAGGGGTGCCGATAGGTGTTGGAGGCAAAACCAGAGCAGTCAGAGGCCATTTTAAGTGAAAAATAGTATATCCTGACTAATTTTTGCATTATGAATCCAATGAAAGGATTTAAATAGCCATTTGAAGACTTATAGAGCTCAAGAAGCTAAAGGGAAGTTTTGGGCAACCCTAGGAAAACCGTGGAGGAAGGCCTAGTTTGGGGATGCGGTGCTTGATTTGAGAAAATTATTAGTTGATATTTGGTGTATGATGTGTGCTGGAGACATTAGGTGTGGTTTTAGGGATAGACACAGAATTTTGAAGGAGTTAGTGCCATGGAGAAGCTTAGTGTAGCTCAATGCACCGACAGAAGGAATCGTGTCTAACGAAGGATAAAGTTGTTTGCAAAGTGATGACAACCATAAGAGGGATATAAATGGTATTCTAAGCCCTTTGGATCAGTTCAGTATCCATTGGAGTTAATTTTGTAACTTTTAAAATAAACCTTACCATAATCAAAAAGAGCCTAGTCAAGATGACAAAGCTCAAAGGAGACGTAGCCCACGATATTCGAGTGAACTCCTAGATTAAGTTTGTTGTTGTGTGTGAATGTTTTATTGATGCATTATGTTGCTGTTATACATGTTAAATTTCAGCAAGAACAAATGGACTTAAGACACTTAAATAGTAAAAAATCATACACCTCGTTCAAGCATAAATTCCGCAAATTGTCAAGTATAAGCTAGATCAATTATTTGTTTAACTAAATGGGAGGTTCTTGAAAAACATAACAAGTTATCCAGACCATTTTAAGATCAGGTTGGTATCATAGCACTTGTTTTCTTGATTGACAGAGAAATAGCTTGCTTGTATAGCTTGAAAGGTGTTTAAACAGAGTAAAAGATTGCTTTTTTTATTTTTTGAAAACTGAATGTTGTTTGAGTTTGCTGGAGGTGAAGGGAAAGCTACTGATAGCTAAGTCTAGGAGAGGAAAAGAAGGAATAAAAGGATGAAGGCATATTCCTTACCCAAAGGACCTCAGGGAAACCCTTGAAGCACAAACCCTCTTGACCATTGTTTGTTAAGAAGCTCTTGGAGTTTGTTGTTTGCAAAAGGCTACTTGAATAAGAGTTTGTCTCTATAGCCATTTGGTTAAAAAGCTTTGTCATTTGTTTGAAAGATTTGTGAACTTTGTTGAAGTTATTTTAGTTTATTTTCATAATGACAACTTCTTCAAGCGAGGTTTCAAAATCCTCCTCCTTCACAATATTCTTTGATGAAGACCTAAAGCATGACGTTTACATCTTGAAGGACATGGTACAGATTATGTTTGAAGATATAAGAGAAAGAACTAAACTTCGTGAACAAATGTTTGCTATGAAGAAAGGGAAGGAAGAAATTATTCAAATATTGCATGATATGGAGATGCAACTCCATCAAGCCCAAGAGGCTTTGACCAAGAACATGCGTGAAGAAGAGCCTTTTTTGGATTAAGAAGATTATAGACATGCACCTTATGGCGAGCATGCGAGTTCGAATAGTTTTCAAGGCAATAACGATGATGTTATTCTGCAAATGAAAGTTGGAACCTCTACTATTTCATCTCATAAAAAATTCAAAAAGGATGGAAATGAAAACCAGAACAAGAGGTATAATTCTTCCCATAGTCAGTTTGATTATGTTTCTGCAAGGCATGACAATTTTTCATGCTTAAAAGGAAGAAAGAGTTGCTGTGCATATTGTGGTCGGTTTAACCATGATGTTTGGAGATGCTGGATGAGGAAGAAGGAATATAGGAAGCAGAAGAAGAAAAGGAAACTTTCAAATAAGGGGCACAACACTTGCACATATTTCCAGAAGAGGGGACATGTTGTCTCCTAATTTTGGACTTTGCATTCAACTAATCGTCCCAAGCACATGAGGCAAGAGGACAGAAAGACTAGCGAAAGTGGAACCAAGGATTCCATCATAAATGCGAGAATGAAAGTTTCACATGAATATGATTTACAGCAACAAAATTCTTCGTGGAAGTGGCTTGGTGAGAAGTGGTTAGAATTCTTAACACAATAAGACATACTCATTTGTACATATGCAAATTTAGATTATGTATGCATGTTTTATGCTATAATCTCATATTTTTTTTAGCCACCTTGGATCAATGATCAAGGCAGCGATGTTCAACTACCTTCTGTAATTTCTCACTAGAAATTTCTGAGTGAGTGCAAGGAAGACAGTTCTTGACAGGAGGACAAGCACATCCAGGAAGGGAATTGTCGACTACCTTCAAATTTTGGTTCAAAGTCACTACCTATGCAAGGCAAGTGTATGGAGGCTGAAGAGAAGAGGGTGTTGTACTCTCATCTACTATACAGATCAATATATCAGTCTTTTGGCGTCCAAAAGATTCCCAATGGAGAGGTGTGATTAGAACTGGATCATGGACCAGAATAATAGCTTAAAATTCAAAGTGTTCAGAAGTGTGTCAAACCTGAGCGAATGGAAAGGTCTCGTCATTTTGATTACGATGCCGTGAACAGTTCAAAAAACCGACATCGTATGAAGAAGTTATCGTAGTTTCAAAAGTCTACTAAACTACAAAACTGGACTTTGACCAAGTTTGACTTGGAATTTTGGGAAATTAAAAAGGGAGTATTCTAGGGAATATTCTTGGAATATTCCATAGAATATTCCTCAAAATATTCCATGCAGTCCAATCAGGACATTACAAGTGGCATCGTGTGATTTGATATTGGGTTGATTTTTTTGAAATTCAGCCAATTAAGGGATACCACTTGGTAGGCCTAGAGGCCACCACGTGGCCCAGGATTGGTCTCACAAATTTTTTTTGGGTGGCCGGGGTCGAATCCTGGACCTCTTGCCTGCCAAGCCTGCATCTTACCATTCCACCAAACCAATGTGTTTTAACCTTGTAAGAGCATCGTTTGGTATTACAATGGAGGAGTGCATGTGGGAGGGGCCTAGAAGGGCCAGCCCCCCCATATGACTACCAGTGCTGGACCCCAGGGATTAAGCCCAATGGTAACTGCCAATTATCTAGATTTTGTTCACATGGCATAAGGTTTGCAAATGCCAACGGTTTCGAAGTATTAACTCCAACATTAATTTTGACTGCGGATATTTCAGTGCATGTGCCCACACATGGCGGTAACCTTGACCACTAACCATTAGACTTGGCAGATAATTTAGCATGCCCTAAAATTGTGGCATTTTTCTATTTTAACTGGAGTTAACTCCAGTCCCTCCAGTTTTAGTGGAGCTGATGTAGGGGACACTAGGAAAAAATTGTTTTGGCCATATTTGGAGCTAAATTCGCCTAATTTTGGAGTACCAATAGTAAATTTTGACTATATCCAACATTCTAGACTCAATGGATTAGGTTTCAGAGCCATCAGAGAGCTTCTAAGTATGTTTTTTCATCATTGAAATTCAAGGGGCCACTAGGAAGTAGCAACAGTTTGAGGCCTAGCTAGCAGAGCTAGAGGCCTTATTAGAGATACAATAGTCAATTTTGGATGTTTCAGATGTTTTTGAACTAATGGTGTGGTTTTCAGAGCATGCAGAGGAATTTTTAAGGCCAATATGCTTCAGTGAATTTCTAGGTGCCATTAGTGCCAATTTTTTCCAACAGGAGTTCAAGGCCTAGCCAGGGTAGTTAGAGACCATATGCAGCGAACCAATAGTCATTTATGAATGTAAAAAAAATTATAAATCCATTTTTGGATGTTTCATAAGCTCTTGAGGACTTCTATAGGTCTAGAACCCATCATAGAAGTTTTCAGTGACCCGAGTGCCAGTGAGTGTCGATAGGTGTTGGAGGTGAAACGGGAGCAGCCAGAGGCCATTTTCAGTGAAAAATAGTCTATCCTGACTAATTTTTGCATTAAGAATCCAATGAAGGGATTTTCAGATCCATTTGAATACTTCTAGAGCTCAATAATCTGAAGGGAATTTTTGGGCAACCCTGGGCAAACCATGGAGGAAGGCCTAGTTTGGGGATGCAGTGCTCGATTTGAGAAAATTATTAGTCGATATTTGGTGTCTGATGTGCACTGAAGATAGTAGGTGTGGTTTTAGGGACAAAAATAGAATTATAACGGAGTTAGTGCCATGGAGAAACTCATTGTATCTTAGTGCATCGACAGAAGGAATCATGTCTAAGGGAGCCTAAAGTTGTTTGCAGAGTGATGACAACCATAAGAGAGATATAAATGGTATTCTCAACCCTTTGGATTATTTTAGTATCCATTTGAGTTAAGTGTGGAACTTGTAAAAGAAACATTACCATAATCCCAAAGAGCCAAGTCAAGATGACAAAGCTCAAAGGAGATGTAGCCAACCATATTCGGGTGAACTCCTAGATTAATTTTGTTGTTGTGTGTGCATGTTTTATTGTTGCATTATGTTGTTGTTATACATGTTAAATCTCATCAAGAAAAAATGGAATTAAGACGCTTAAACAATAAAAAATCATACACCTATTTCAAGCATAAATTCTGTAAATTTTCAAGTATAATCTAGATCATTTATTTGTTTAACTGAATGGGAGGCTCTTGAAAAAAATAACAAGTTATCCAGACCATTTTTAGATCAAATGGTAAAGCAGTTATTACAGTGTTTGGGACTCATGACAAAATAGGGTAGCAAGTTGGAAGTAAAGAAAAAACAAAGAATTCGATAATAGGGAGGAAAACAACAAGAGAAACATGGATGGAAAGGGGAGAAGACTCAAATTTGAGTCTTATGTGTCAAACTACATAGCAGTCAAATCCTACCCAGGTCTACCTAAGTTTAGTTTGTTGGAATTATAGAGGCTACCCTTGGATTAGGGGACCTAGGTTAGTACCTATTGTGGAAGGTAGAGACATAATTTGTCTCAAGGAAACTCATGAACATGATGGTTTCAAAACTCTTGTGTTTGACAGATATTTGAAGTTAGCAGTTTGGAACAAGGTAGCAAAAAATGGAAAAGGGTATGGGGGAATACTAGTTTTAGTGAAAAAAAAGGAAGATTTTCACATTCAGTTGATGACGGAAGATGAAAATAAGCAATATATATGGTTCAAAATATCAGAGAATGATAATCACATAAGAATTTCAGCATGTTATTTTCCCCCTCAAGTCTCAAAAATATACAAAAATAAGGGGCTAGACAGCAAGGATCCATATGTATCTTTAAAGCAAGATATTGTCGCGTACTATCAGCAGGGAGAATTTATTTTATTGGGAAATTTTAATACTAGAACAACAAATCAGAAAGCTAGTATTCTTTGTTTCAAAGAGGATCATAATCTTATTTGGCTCATTGAAGAGGAGAATCCCCAATGGGTGAGATGTTCAGAAGATGACAAAGTTAGCAATAATTTTGGAGAGGAATTTCTTACACTGTGCAAGGATTTCAAATTAATTGTTTGCAATGTATGGACAGATGGAAAAGGTCTAGTAACTTCACTTGTAACACATACAATGTGGAAAGCTGTTGAGATTCAACAAGATGATGATCCTAGTGAAAATTCAACACATACACTTGGTGGGGCCCATAGGATATTTTTAGGTTTATTTCTATTTTTAGAATGTTGAGAAAAGTATATTTATAGAGGAAATATATTTATAGATGGTTGAGCAAATTCTATGGATGGATGGGTGTCTATTTTTGGAATGCATGTGTGAAGACGGTTCGTCAATCACATGTCTAAAAATAGAATGCATATCAATTATTGTTATCTCTTAACAATAATTAGACAATAAATAATAATATATTCTCTTGAAGCACTTGATTTCAGTTAACTGATGTGGCAAACCACTTAACTGAAGGAATTTCGAGTTAAAAGGTTGGTTGGTGGGACATGCTTGTGGACTTCGTTGTAACTGAGTGATGAAAAGCTGTAACAAAGTTGGATGTGTAGTTATGTGAGTTGTAAAGTAATTTAACTCATTTAAGTGAGTTAAACTCAATTGTGCTAGTTGTAACTAGTTGTAACTAAAGATACACTAGTGATAGATCAATGAATTAAATATTAAATTAATTCACATGGAGTGACCTCACATGCAACTGAAGATTTACTACTGTTAACTACATGCATTTGAGATCCAGTGGAGACCCAGTTGAGAGATAGGTGAAAGGGACAGTTTGACTATCAGTTATGACTATAGTGGGTGCACACTTGCAACCAAACACACATTGGAGATGCCAATGAGGATTGTGCAGTCAAGGCAAGGCAAGATTGAATTCATTCAGGGATTGCACAGTGGAGGCAGGCTGTCAGGAGGCAGTAAATTGTTGCCTGTTTATGCCAATTTTTATATGATAGTGTCAGACGATTGTATATTGTACTAAGAGCTCTTGGATTAGAGTTTTGAATGAGATTGTTTCATGATCAATGATATATACATAATATATGATAGTGGGTTTTTTAGTTTTATGCTTTCCCGGTAAAAACATCTTTTTTATGTGTGATTGGTCTTTCTTGATGTGTTTGCAATTGGTGATTAAATTTCTGCAAAGATTTAAGTAGAAGGATTTTGTATTTAATAGTGGTATATAATTGTTAGATTAGGAGAATCCAACAATACATAATTGTATTAAAATTTCTACATGGTATCAGAGCAAATAATATTGCAATATTGAAGCAGTAACTAAGTTTGTTGGTGGAAACAATTCAAATTTTCTCCAAGAATTTCTTGGTGCGACAATTGAGTAAACATCGAAATGGCTTTCAATGGTTTGTGGTTAGAGTATGCACTCGAGGTTAGCTAAAACTATATTGCATGGAAGGATAGGATGGAGGCGGTGCTTGAAGATAATGGCTTGAAGGAATTCATCGACAGTGATGTTCCTAAGGCCACTTCGATGGATGATGCATTACTTGACGCCTGGAAAAATAAAGTAGCGAAGACGAGAAGGATTCTGTTGGAAGGAGTGAGAGACCATATTGTCTCGAGCCTTCATGGGAAAGCCACTCCATTTTCAATGTGGAAGGCTTTGACGGATCTTTTCCAAAGTAGCAGCAACCATAGGAAATTGGCGCTGAAGGATAAACTCAGAAAGATCAAGATGGAGAAGGGCAACAATATTCCTAAGTATCTCACAAAGTTTTTCTAATGTCGGGATGAACTAGGGAGTGTGGGAATCATGGTTTTTGATGATGATTTTCTGATTTTGGCTCTCTTGGGACTTCCTAAGAGTTGTAACATTTATCAAGACTCTATTAATGGATGGAAAAAATTGCCAGATTGGGAACGACTGTGGTCAGATCTAGTGCAGGAGGAATTTGGGCGGAACACTAGAGATGGCTCTTCATTAAAGCATGATGATGAAGAGGATTATGCTTTGGCTACCAAAGAAAGGAATGGGAAGGGGAATAAATCCCATTAAAAATCTGAGGCTAAAGGTAAGAAGTTGGATTTGTCCAAGGTGAAGTGTTTTCACTATCACGAGCATGGGCATCTTGCCGCTAACTTCCCATAGAAAAAGAAGAACAAGAAGTTTGTTGGAGCTGTAGCTGGTGAGGCCCTTGCCTCACAATTTGAACTTTATTTCTCTTTGATCGCATGCTTGGTTTCAAGCGCAATGGGATCAGTGTGGTATCTTGATAGTGGTGCTTCCTTTCACATGATGGGAGATAAGGAGCTTTTCAGTGACTTGGAGGAGAAAGATCTCCAAATGCATATAGAGATGGGTGACGATGGAAGATATAGTGCGAACAAAATTGGTACCATCACCTTTGAGAGGGATTCAAGTAAACCATTTCTGTTGAAATATGTTATGCATGTTCCAGGTCTGAAGAAAAAATTGGTCTCAATCGCAATGTTGGAGGATAGAGGTTATGACGTCATTTTCAGTGATGGAAAAGCTTTCCTATGACATAAAACAATGGGTCAAACCAAGAGGATAGGGATTCGAGTTAATAATATCTACAAGCTGGAGGTATATGGTTGCACTGCAATGGTGGGCAAAGCAGAAGAAGTGGTGAGCCGGGATGAGGGCGAATTATCTCACAGGTGATTGGGCCATCTTCACCATGGCGCCCTGAAGATTTTGCAGCAGATTTCTACTAGACGTCCCAATGGCACACTTGAGCAGTTAGATTAGTGCAAGGGATGTACTATGGGTAAGTTTTTAAAGACCACCTTTCATGAAAAGGAGAACCATGCTTCAGTGATTCTGGAGAGAGTTCACACAGACATGTGTGGGCCATTCTTGGTTGCTTTAGTAGCAAAAAATAGGTATTATGTTATTTTTTTTTATGACTATTCTCGTAGATGTTGGATCTTCTTCATGCAAAATAAGGATAAAAAATTCTCAAAGTTTTGTGAGTTTAAAGAATTGGTGGATAAAGAGTCATGGAAGAAATTGAAGGTTCTACAGAGCGATAATGGTGGTGAATATATCTCGAACGAATTCAAAGACTTTTGTAGCAAAGAATGAATTCAAAGAGAACTCATAGCACCTCATAACCCACAACATAATGGGGTCATAGAGAGGAAGAACAGAACGATTGTGGGTGCTACATGATTAATGCCTACCAATGAATTTGTGGGTTGAAGCATGCAACACTACAGTTTATGTGAAAAACCATTTTCCTCATAGGTACTTGGCATGAGTACACCTAAAGAAGCTTTTACTGGTAAGAAACCAGATGTTTCTCATTTAAATATTTTTGGCTCACCTATTTATGTGCATGCGACCAAGAATTCCAGGAAGAAGTTGGAGCCGACTGCTGAAGTTGGGATATTTGTGGAGTACACAGAAGCACCCCATAATTATCGTGTGTATTTTCCAAACAATCGAATGAATATGGTGCGACAGGATATAGAATTTAATGAGGATAAATCCATGAAGTTGTTGCTTGAGAGGGAGCTAGAATTACATGCAGAGGAGGAACTTTTGTTTCCCAAAGATGAGTCTCTAGATGTGGATCAGCCATAGGAGGAGGTTCATGGAGTGGAGGAGTCCACTCACACAGAGCCAAACATTAGAACTAGCAGAAGGCATACCACATAAGCTGAGAGGTTGAAGCTTTATGTTGCACAGAATGTAGGAGTCCCTACTTCACAGTGCAGACAGAGACAGTCTCCTGACCGATTCACTGGATACATGGCTCTCATGAGAAAATTTATTGTGACTGATCCATCTTCCTTTCAGGAAGTAGTGCAGGAGCTCACATGGGTAGAGGCAATGGTGGA
>JAXQQM020077227.1:0-25101 GCA_034641835.2 Pinus albicaulis | reverse complement strand
TTTATTTGGACTTTGTCATGGTTTATTGATCAAGAGGGGTGCTACTTTTCACTATACTTTCTCTGCTCAGAAAATGTTACCATGATGTCTTTGTCCATTTGAATACTGAAACCTATGTTTGTTTCAAACTTTCCAACATACTGACAGTAGGTCAAAGCATCTCTTTTCCTATTATGAACAATAGTTTTAGTGGTCATGTATCTTGATGACATAAACCTAGATTGTTTGTGTCGGCTGTTATAGCATTTTTGAAAAGGCACCTGTTCATGAATGGAGCTGCTTTCAAGAAATACATGCCTGATTAGCTTGGCATGTTGTCCCAGGGTTTTTAAAACTCAGATCATAACCAGTTTCTGTCTTTGTGTTGAGGAGGCAAGTATAAAAGATGTGGGATAACTACTGGCATATTTCATAGATACCAAGGCTTTTATTAGCCATCTTCTTCCTAATGAAAATCTGAAAACACCAACTTGCTGTATCTGAAGAAAACACCTGTCTTTGTGGTGGAGTGTAGCTTGCAACAGTTGGACTTACACTGGCGCTTTGACTGATATTAAGATGTCTTATGTATGGGGCTGTGTACTACTTTCCTGCCTCTTCTTTATGTTCATCCAGAAACCATGGATTGTATTTCACATTTCAACAGAAACAAAAGAACACACAGGGGTCTTTTACTGAAGTATTTTCCTGCTCAAGACTGATTGGAGCTATTCATATTAACACCCCTACAGAGATATTTGTTATGATAGCTTTGATTAAAGGAGTCCTTTTTTGATGCACCCTGATGATGACTGAAACTTCAAATGATTCTCTTTCTTAGGACACTAGACCAAAAACTCTGTTTTCTTTTGTCTTGCACATTTCAGATCTTAGCCCTGTTTTGATCATCACTTTCCTTCAGAAACCTTGAATCACTTTTTCACTGTCTAGTAAAAACAAACCTGTGCTTATAGTAAGTTTTGCAATCCTTGAAGTCAATATTGGCCATCGCCCTCTGCTTGTAGATGAAGGAGGCGCCTTAACCCTCTGCTTGTAGATGAAGGAGGTTCTTGGCCATGACAAATTACTAGTCTGTTTGACAGTGGTGTCTTTCTTCTACTGTGATTTCATGCTGAATGGAAGCTGCAAGGTCTTGATGAGTAATTCCTTACCCCGCAGATGTATCTCAGGCTCATGTTGACATTGAGAAGCAGTTGTTCTTCTAAATGTGGATTCAAGAATTTTCTCCTGAGATGATGATATATTTCCTGTCTTTGTAAAATCCATAAAACACTGTAAAACACCTAATAATCAGCTTGAGACTGTGGTTTATGCAGTGCTGAGACTTAGGGGTGTGTAAGTGGCGCGACTTAGGGTTGTGATCAATTTCATTTGTAGAGTGGGAGGTCTGTCATGATTGGTCTGTATCAGATGGAGGTTTTTTGGCCTTTTGATGGTTTCCAAGGGTAAAATGCCTTAAAGCGCCAGTTCCTAACTTAGGGGAGGCTTTTGAAACAGACATTGGATTGTCCTTTTAGAGCTGATGGGTAGACCAGTAGGGCTAAAGCTAGATAGGATAGTGATAATGAGGTTTAACTTTGACATGGGCGGACTGAAAAGTAGGAGGGCGAAAAAAAGTTTTATGAGGGTTTTCTAGATGAAAAATTGACATATGGAGATTAGCTTCTAGAAAACTCAGCTATGGATCTAGTCATCACCAACAAGTGAAAAATACTGATTACTAACAGTGGCTCCATTTGGGGAGGGCAGCTCCTCGTCAGGAGGTGTCCAGAATTCAGATCTATGGCTTATGAAGACCAGTGCCTTACCCATTGGCGCAAAATTTCACTCTTCTTTGATGCTATTTCTGAAAAGTGACAGCATGGTTAACATCAATGATATTTCTACCTACCCCACTATCTTTCCTAACATTTTTTCTTCTCTTTGGCGCATTTGAACTAGCAGCCTTTTGACAATGTATATTTTTCTTTTTGAAAAATGAACCTATCTATTTCTACTCTTATATCTGCCGGGAGTTCAGATTAAACTGATGAACTCCTTCATTACTCTACCTATACTAGATCAAATGTCAAGATTAAGCAGTTTGACAGGATTTTGTTCTCTAATCTAAAACATGAAATTTAAAATGATCAAATCAGGATTAGACAGTCTGATTTGTCATGCATTTGCGGCATAAAAGACAAGCTGCACACAAATATTATTCTGCATAAAGGAAATGTAGAAAAGCGGGGCTAAGATGTACAATGTATTTTTCATCCCTCGCTTCTCTCTTTGGTTCTGTTTTAGGCATGTGGAACCAGAATCTCTCCCTAATCTAAACTCTGTGATAAGTCAATCTTACACAATGTTGACTATCTTTTGCACTCACTAACTTATCAGTAAATAAATTTAAACATGCTCAGCTATGATTAATCTAGATAGCTGAACAAGACATTGAAGTACTAGTAGCGGCATTTAGACTTGCTCGCTTTCCGAAAGACTATTTTTTGGAACATGGGGCTTTGTTCTATCTTCACTCGCCCTCTTTTCTATCTTTTACTGTTTTTGACTTTTCTATTTTTTATATTTCAAACAGTGGTATGTACAATGAATGAAAGTGTTTCAAACTCAGAAATCTTGGAAATGACGAAACTTAAGCATCTTATCCTCGTAAGGATCTCCTCTCACCCTTGGCCCACTCAACTCCTGAAAAGAGAAATTTGGAAAGTTTTCTCTCTCTAACATGACATAGGGATTCATGCAAGAATCTCTGAACAGACCGGTATCTTCCCGCTGTACCTCTTTGAATATCTGATTTCCACTCCTTTCCTTACTGTACATCTTCCTCAAGTAATGCATGTACTCTTGGTCATTCTTGAAATAGATAATGACATCATCAAGGTATGCAAAAATGCAGAAATTTAAAACTGGGAACATGGCCTTCATGAATAGATTTCTGATATTGGGTGGTTTTGCAATTTTGATTTTGAAATTAGATCTACCTCCCGCAAACTGGAAAAAATCTTTAAGCTGTCTACTTTGCAAGGGAATCTTTTGAACATGACCTGAAACATCATCTTGCGAAAACACATGATTAAAAGCACTTTTAATTGGTAAATCATGGTCTTGGGTAGAAAAAACAAAATTTCTATTATAGGGATATGTAGTAGTATTTCTAAAATCGAAACAGACTCTATGACCATCTGTTTTATCCTTGATTATTATAGTTTGGTTCAGATTGTTATGTTTTATCTTGTCAAGGTTATTCTTTGAGGGAGAAGAAGTGTCACCGCATTTTCCCTTGTTTTTCCTGTAGAAATTGGTATTCTGCATGAGATTTCTGATTTTAGCATTTCTAAGTTCTTCATGAAAAGACAGAATATGAGCCAATTTCAGTAGCTCAGGTATGCTGGGACTGCAACTATCATTCTTGCTCATAAGAAGTTTATCAGACATTTTTTCTAGATTTTGAGCTGCTGAGGTTATAATCAAAGTTTCATTTGCAGTGGATGATCCATATGATGGTAAATCTTTGAGATATGGTAGAAACATTAAACTCCCTTGCTCCCTGGTTCCGAACAGGTTTATGATGTGTAAGTCTTCTAAAGCTTTTACCCTGAAAAAATTTCCGCAGGTTACTGCTGGTGTTTGACTAGGGTTAGAGTAATTCGCTTGATAGTACATAAGGGTTTGCGCTTCTTGCTCTAATCCCACCTTAGAAGGGACATACTTACTTTCTTCATGACACAGCTGTTCATGATCATGGTAGTTTTGAGTGTCTAGTTCATCATAAGGCACTAGGGACAGCTGATGTGGTGGATCTAAGTTTATTTCGGTTTCTTCTGACTCTTCCTCCATGTTTTCATCAATATGCATAATGAAAGAGTTCAGGTCGGAACGCAAGGAATACATTGGAATGTTGTCTGGCCTATCTTGACTGCTAATCATGTATTTCATGTGTGATTCTCGGTAGAGTATTCTGGTCTGGCCGAACACAGGAATGGTGGCGTATGACATGTCTAGTTGAATATTCCCTTGGAGTTTGGCTCCCCATGATCTGGATAGAAGCATCCCGTACTTGGGAGGGATGTCTGCCACTACTATATCCATGATTAGATGTTTCGCAGGTATTTGGGCCAGACTAAAACAAAGGTCTTTGATCAAACCCAGACATTTGACTCTACTTGAATCAAATGAATACAAGTCTTTGTATGGTCTTGTGATTTCCAGGCCTAGTCTTTCCATTACTACCTTCGGCATAAGATTATGCGAGGCGCCGGAGTCTAGCATGGCTTTGTGGAGGATTTGGTCGTGGATGTTTAGGCTAATGTAAAATGGAAGAGTAGTTCCTTCTTGGAATTTTCCCTCTATCTTCGGACCAAACAACACTTCAGGAGTGTCATCAGCCAGATTAACAGTGTTCGCATCATTCCCTAGATTTAGGACCTTTAGCACTTGGGATTTATAAGAGTTTTGGGCGATGAGTTCGGTAAGAGGCATGGTGATCTTGATCTTGGCGATTTCGCCTTCAAAGCTAAAAGGCAGCTGAAGTTTAGATATGTTTGTTTCGGCTTTTTCAGCCATGACCTTTTCTATGTTCTGAGTTTGTTGACCTTGTTTTGGGATTTTGTTTGCCATAGTTGCTTCGGTAACTTTTGTGGAAGTACTCGGAGCAGCTGAGTTAGGACTAGTTTGGGTAACTTTAGCTTTGTTTTGGTCACTCTTCTCGACCTTGATTTTGTCACTGCTTACTGCTTTCTTGAGGATGGTATCAGGGGTTTTAGCAGTATCTGAGTTACCTTTCTTGGAATTATCTTGGTTTCTTTTGCTTCTAAGGTCATATTGCCGGTGAGCTTCTATTATGGCATTTTGAAAGTCTATGGCGGGGTCGTCGAGATCTTCATAGTTGGCCTCATCCTGATTAGGAGAAAAGAACGCTTGTTCTTCTTCTGTGAGGTACACCTCACTCTCATTATCAGATCCTATGAGGTTTAAATGATGTTCATCAAGAGGTTCTGTATCCCTGTCATCTTCTTCCACATAATTTTCATTAAATGGTGGCCTAATTTGTTGGTCATTTTCCCTTGGTCTGTTTTGGGGCTGTTCCCTCCTAAAGTTTTGGTTTCGGTTTCTATTTGGAGGGTTTGGTTGGTTGTCCCTAACAGGAGCCTTTTCATTTATCCTTTCCCACATTTTGGCCATGGTTTTGACTAAATCATCTATTCTAGGATCTAGGGAAGGTGATGAAGTGGAGACCTCATCTTTATATGTGACCTTTCTTTCTGATCTAGTCCTAGCCCTTTTTTCTGCTAAGTTGGCATCTGCTTTTATTGCTATTTGTTGCATTTCTTCTAAGGTAGGGGGATCTTTGTCTCTCAGATGATATGTCATGTCCGGATCAAAACCCTCGAGAAATTTTGCCAAGGCTAAACCAAGTGGGGGTTTGAAATGAGGTGGGAGGGAGTTATACACACTGTTGAACCTAGTGCAGTAAGCCTGGACACTTTCCCCATTTTCCCGTTTTAGGTTGTTATATTCTGATAGGATTTGAATAGGGTTCCTTCGGACTTCCCACCTATTTCTGAAGATTTGATGTAGTTCTGGGATGTTGTGGATGCTGTTTGGAGTCAAGCTTTTGAACCATGTTTTGGGTTCACCACCAAGACTTTGGGCGAATATTCTCATTCTGACGGTCTCGTCTTGTACCTCCAGGTATTCATAAGCATCAGTCATCCTACTTATATGCTGTTGAGGTGTAGTGGTGTCTTCTCTAGTAAAGTGTGGGATTTTTTCTTGATATTTATTTGGGAGAGGAGCCAAGGGCGGTGGCAACACCAAAGGTGCGTACCAGGCTGCCATGACGGGAGCTAATGGATGATGTACAAGATGAGGACTAGTGGGATGAGATGAGGTGGTTTGAACAGGTGTGGCAGATGAACTTGGACTAGTGATCTGGTTTTGAGCAGATCTGGGATGGTGGGAGCCAAAGTGATAGAGAAGCTGAAAGTCGGGGGGGGGGGTGGAAGGTGAGGCTTCTTTACTATGACTGTGTGACTGGTCTCGGGTTTCAAGATCGTCAAAGTTTATATTACTATGAGACCTGCTTCTGAAAAAAGTTTTTGATGACTCTAATTCAAAAGGTGAATCTGGTAGGATAGTGAGATGTTCAGGTACTGATATTGTTTTATGGATGGATCTACCAGTAGCTAGATGGTCAGTTTCGGAAGCTTGCCACAGAATCTTCTCTGGGTCATCTACTATGATAGGGGGGTTTGGGTCTGGATGGGATCTGGTGTTGATTCTTCGTGAAGCCAGATTTTGGATCTAGAGTTTTAGAGAGAATGGTATTGGTGAATGTTCTGGATGAGTGGTCTCTCTAAAGTTCTACTAAGGTGAAGGATGGTCAAAATAAAAGGGATGAACTAGTGGAGTCGCCAGGTGGAACTGGGTTGTTTTTGTGAAGATAGCTATGGTCCACCACCGGTAACTAATCTGGAAATGTTTTGGATTTTCTGAGTTTTATGTGCAGCCTATGGTTTGTTAAAGTATTCTAGACTTGTTTCAACACTTTGCTAGGGTGATGAGAACAAAAAGAGTTTACTCTAAATGGGTCTATGGGCTGCTTGCTTGTTTATGGTATCTAAAGGACTAAGAGTCTATAAGAGTTTGCTAGACTGTCATGTACTCAGTGTCCTACCATCTCCCGCTATGTTAGTGAGCGATGGGATAAGTTGATTGGATAGTAACCTAGAGTTCGATAAAATAGTAAGGCCTACTGGAGGCTAGTGGAGTCGCCAGGTGGAACTTGGTTGTTTTGAGATATGTGTGTATGGTCCACCACCAATATTGAAAAAAACCAATATAAGGGAGTGTTTTGGGGTTTTTTTGAGTTTTATGTGCCTACGAGGTTTGGAAAAGTTTCCTCTGACTGACTCATCATTTTGCTAAGATGGTGAGACAACCGAGATTCTACTCTTCTAAGTTTGAGCGAGATTTCAAGAGTTCCTAAGGGATACCTAGAAGATGTTTTGTCAAATTCCCACCGTGATCACCATTATGTTAGGGTCCGTGATTTAGCGATTGGTGAGGCAAATGACGATGTAACATCAAACCAAGCTTTGGATTCCAGGACTCGCCTTCTGGACTCTCTGGAGCTCTCTATATGTGTGTAAGATATCGGTGTGTTTTCTTGTGAATTGTTACACGATGTTAGGCTAGTTATGAAGTGAGTTTTTTTTTTATTTCTGGTTTTTTAAGTTTGTGAGGATAAAAGCGGTCAAAGATATAAAATGGGTATGAAGTTAGATCAAGCTGGGCTATGAGGTCAAAAGGTCAAAGTGAAGCCCGAGATGATGATACAAGGGGTACAACGCCAGGGCCGATTTGATTCACAATAGAAGGGATCTCCGGGCAAAATGGATTAAATGAACAATAAGTTGGTGAAAGACAAGGGATTTCAAGTGCAAACTAGTTAATAGCGGACATAAACATGTAATAGCAAGCCATTAATCATGCTAGGAATAACTATAAACTAATCAACACATTGAAACAAACATTCCAGCCATGCATAGAAGTATAAGACCCTCTAACTTTGGGAAATGGCTATCAGACTTTGGGGAAAAACACATAAGACAGACTAACAACTCAAAACACTATGCCAAAACGCCTAAACATAGTCTTTAAGTCATTGGGCACTTTGACAAACAAGATTTCATAGTTTTAGGCAAAGGGCTAGATCGGGACTAGGCCTCCTTGGTTCAAACAAAATGATAATCTAATCAGTCAAAGAGATAGTTTCATGGATAGAACTATGGACAGCCATAGGTAAGCAGGGCACACCATACATCCTGCATGTGCTCTGTAGAACTTATGAATGATACTAGCAACAATATCCTTCACTTATTAAAGAGCGATTAAGAATTCTTTGATGCGACTAGGAAAGAGAAGAAAACATCAAAGCTATGAAGATTCAGGAAATTTGAGGTGCCTCCATGGGCATATCTCAAACTTGTTCTCTACTGATCTATAGCAAGCAAGAAACTTGTATTCATGAATGAAAACTAGAAGACAATAACATAGAAAGAGACACTATAGCATTCTACCAAGTCATGGAATCCATCAGCAATCCTTCATCATTCATTCAAGAGCATCCAAGAGGCAGTCCAAAATCATAACACAAGTATGTTCTTCAAAGCTCATATGACCAATATATTGCTTCTTCTCTCCAGTTCAGCCTTGTTTACAATGAGAGCTTGTGGAATAAATAGGCTCAAGTGAGGAAAACCTCATGGTTCAACTTCCATCCTCATTGGCCTAATCAAAATATCTAAACTTGTCCTTGAGGCTTTGCAAAGCCCAAGGCACAAAAATATCTCATAAAATATCTAAAAATTGCTAAAAACGGGAATTTAATTGACTTTGCATCATTTTCCAAGTGCAAAAATAGCTAAACGCACATTTGGAAAAAGCAGATTTTTGAGGTTCAAAAATTACAAAAATACTTCAAATTTATATCAGAAAAAGGTCCCCTGACTTGCTGGAAACATTTGGCAGCCTTCCTGATGTTGAAACAAGGCTCATGATAGCTTGTTGGAAATCTCTGAGTGTCTACTTTCCGGTGCAACTGAAATTTCTCCAATCCGATGCCCAGAAGTCCTCCAAATCTGCACCTGTGTGTAAAAAGCCAGAAAATTGCAGTCTGCTGATAGACCGGGCAGAACGTGCAAAATGCAAGCCTTTTTCGCTGTTTTGAGGGGGAAAATGATCTCCAAATGCTCTGAAAATCGCTGAGGACATGCTCATGAAATTATGGCATCCGATGGTACCATTCTCCTCCCTTGACGAATCCTCAAAATGAAATGGCGAATTTATGAGTTTTTGACCAAAAACCCAAAAATGCCAAAAAACCAAAAGTTGTCAAAATGAGCCCAAAATTGGTATGCATGACCCTCAAGGGTCCTTAGCAACATGCTCCGAAGCTAAAGCAAAAATATCAAGTGCTGATGTGCCTTTCTTCTCTTTCCGTGTCGGGCGCTTCCCCTTTGCTTCCTTCAGTTTTGCTTGGGTGGCCTTTAGCTTGCGCTGGGCAAACTGATTCAACTTTTGATAGTGCCGTGTCATCTTCCTTTGCAGCTCCAGGTCTCTGTTTGCCTTTTCAAGCTTCATCTCCAAGTTTTTATTGGCTCTTTCTAGCCATGCCTCCTTATTTTCTTCAATTTCTTGCTCAAGTAGTGCAGTGAGGGGAAAGGCTTGAAGATGGGCATGTTCTTCTTCCCTTTGCTTTTCCAGGGCTCTTTTAAGCCCTATGGTTCTAGGCCTTTTCCGCCTAGGCTGGTCTTCTTCTTCATCTTCATCAAACTCACCGATGAGCTCCTCTATCCTTACTTGTGCTTTAGCAGCCTCATTCTTGTATTTGATTGCCCGTGCTTCATGAACATCCATATGGACATTCATTTGTTTATTTTGGATCTCCAAGAAATGATTGAAGGTCTTTGCCCGATGAAGTTCATTCTCCAATGCTTCAATTTGGCTCTCTCAATGGATTAGAAGGCTTTCAAGGATGCGGGCTTCATTATCGCTGTCATCACTTTGGATTGGAATGACAGCCAATGCACCTCCATGTTTTTTACTTTCTCCAATCTTTCCTTTCCATTTGAAGGCCAATTTTGCACTTTTCCTTCTTGGCATACTAGTGAGAGGTCTCTTGGGCGATTTTCTTTTGCTAGGGACAATTCTTGTCACTTTTGGAGTGGCAGCCTTAGGCTCTTTCTTTCTCACTGTGCTGGGCTTTGTTCTTTTGGGAGGAGGAGACACAACTTCTTTACCCTTGTCAACTTCTTGAAACTGCTGCTCTCCTTGAGGCTGTTGTGTGTCCTCTTTAAGTTGCTTCTGCCCCTCAATATTATGAGGCTGATCTACCTCAAATTATTTTTGACCTTGATCATCAACATTATGCTGCTGCTGTACTTGGATTTCCTGTTCATTTTGGGGCTCAAGCAGCTACTCAAATTCCTGCTCAAACTGCTGTTCATGACCTTCAATATCAAGCTGCTGCTCTCCCTGTTGTTCATTTTCACTGAGATGCTACTATTCAGCCCTATTTTCCTCTTGTTCCTGCTGTTTCTCTTCATCTGCAATTTGCTACCCTTCACCCATCTCTTCTTGCTGTTCAGACTGCTGCCCCTATTTACCAACATCAAGCTGCTGGTGTGTTTCCACCTCATGCTCACTGTGTGGCTCAAGCTGCTGTCCCTGACCATCAAAATCATGCTGCTGGTCTTCATCAGTTTCTTCATGCCTATCCTCTTCCTCTTCTTCCTTTTCATGTCCTTCTTCTTCATGTTGTCCTGACTGTTCTGTGGTGATCTTGAGCCTTCTAGGAGTAGGCCTGCTGGACAAAGGTATAGGGCGATGAACAGGCTGAGTGGGAGATATATGGACAGAAGGAACAGTAGAGAAATCTGGGTGACTGATAAACACATCCCATGGAACCTCTTTCTTCTCTAGCTGGTGTAGGATGATAATTTTTATCAGAGAATGATGGAAAAGGGAAGCTATTTGTAGAGATGGAGTCTTCTTCTGGACTGTGGATGCCATCTTCTCGATGCTTTTGTACAAAAAGTAAGGGAGATTTAGCTGCCTAGTTCTAGTGAAATGCATCAATAGTCGGACATGGTAGGCATAAACTCGAGTAAATCTCCCTTCACAAGTAAAATACTTCATTATGACCTTCATTAGAGGAGCGTAGCTATCAAGAAGATAAGAGAAAGAAAAAATAGTAGTGCAAGTATCTCTATGCTCGGGCTTGATGAAAGGCTTGTAGTCATCCAAGTCTAGATGGGCCTGTTTGAACCATTTCTCACCATGATATGGAATTTTGGTGGCTTTAGACACTGACCTCGGGGAAAACTTGAAATCAAGGTCTGCTACCTGGAAATGCTTGCTTTGGAACCTCAGGGCGCATAGGTGTGTCAAGGGCGAGAAACTTTTGACCTCCTGTACCTTCTGGCAGAAATCTAGACAACCTACCTCATGAAAGTTGAAGAGGATGGATGGATGAGCATTGACCTCCTCTGTAGAGATTGGCTCATATCTTTTATGTAAACCACTTCTGTTGTCCTGCCTGGGCGGCATTTTGGGCTAAATAAGCTCTTGAAGAACCAAACTGTCTCACTGTCTTTAAACTGCCTTCTTTAAGGTGAACTCTGTCAATTCACTGTTTTGATAGTGAAAAATTGTCTTTGAATGACTTCAACAAGCTTCCTCACAATAAAAAACCCATGCTCTTTCAAAAAGTAGCCTTTCCACCTTTAAAGTATCTCAGCCAACAGACTTTTTAATAAGAGACCACACAGTGAAAAGGAGACAAACTGTTAGGTGAAATTTCTGTGTAAAGTGTCAAAAAATCACCTTGCTCTTGTGAAGTTTGGAGGTCAAAAACACATTTTTATCTTTGTCCAAAGTAAACTTCCTAACTCCACCATCCTGTCCCTGTCTGGTGTGTTAATTAATCAACATAGTTCACATCATATACAGTCAATCCTGAGTGTAGTCATATAGTCAATTTCACAGTTATGGAACAAAGGTGACAAAGTTAAAAATGCTCCAAATGTTTCAACATAGGCTGTATAAGCTTATTCCTTTCAAAAGCCAAGAATCCCTTTCAATATAGAATACCAATCCTCCTTAGAAGAATGCCTCTATAACTTCTGAAAATCAATCTTGATAGTAAGCTTTGAAGAACAGAAAAACCAGTCAATTAGAATACTCAGTGAAAAACTGTCCTTTCTGTGGTTTATAGGGTTAACTTTGCCCTTTGATGCCTTGAAGATAAAACACCCTTGTTCTTTGATATAGGGAGGTGAAAAACACAGTTTTTAGTTTAACACTCTTTTTCCTGCAGGCATTTCATCTGTGCATTCAGCTCTACACCACATCCCTAAACAAAGGATATCTTCAGCAAAACACAGTTTATAGGTATGGTAACAAAGTTTCAAATAAGGCTGTAGGGTTTTATCCTCTCACACAAACAAAACTCCTTTTAGCATGTAAAACTTGTCTCTTTAGAAAAAGTCTTTATATCCTCTGAAATTAACTTGACAGTGAGCTTGGAGGATGAAAGGCATCTCAAAGTATACACAGGGCAACTGTCTTAATTTGCAAACACTGGTTTTCTTTACCTCACACTGTTCTTCATCGATGGTAGATACAGTAGCTCTCTAATGAAATAAAAACCTACAAGCCTTTAATGCCTCCTCTTTAGCCAATGTGAAAATAGCATTTTAGTTTTCACACCAACCTCTGAAACTGTGGCCCTTTTAAAACCCTTGCAACACTTAACAGTTTTTTTAAAAAACCAAAGGGGCATGTGTAAATACCTTGTGACACGATGAAAGGCTTTGTTCGGGAGTTAAAATCACGTTGAAGGCAGGTTGGAGGCGTGTTGGAGGCTGCACATACACGCGACGCGTTTAGAAGAAAAATTGCGCGCGAAAAATAGGTGCCCGATAGGGTCCTTTGTCGGGCCGACGGGCCGCCTCGCACGGGGCACGTCGCACACACGTACAGGCGCCGACGCGCGATCGTTGCTCTGCTGACGCTAACGATTTGCCTCTGAGCGCGCACGCGCCTATTCTGGCGCGTCGCGCCTTTATAAACCTCTGCGAAACCTCTTTCAAATTGCTTGAAATCTTCTGTGTTTGATGTTGAGGGCAGCGAAGGGCTTTGCTCGATACTCTTGCTTGGAGACTTCGAAAATGAAGTTGGCCAATTCAATTTACTCTTTTGAAACAACAAAAAACCCCAACGGTCACTTTGTCGACTGAAATGAATAGGGTGTTTTGAAAATTTTGGGAGATGTGTTTGTTTTCAAACCAAAACTTTAAACAGTGCCTTTCGGACTTCATTATTTCCTTTATACCCTTTACTTGTTGTACCAATGAGTGAACAACCTTCTTTGACAGTGGCATGTTTTCATTACCCTTACCTAGTCTTAAAACACATATTGTGATGATTTGCGCACTTTTATAATTTTCTGTGTTTACCCAGGATGCCTTTATGCTAAAAAAAAGGAGCCTGACTGCTGCTTTGGAATGATTTCATACCTCTGGACTTTGAAGGACATTCACATGCATGTTCTTCCATGAGGTATGGTGTCTCTTTTGGTGGTTGACGACTCTGCCTTCATGTGTCCCTTCCACTTTTTCTTTTCTCAACTGTAAGTGTCAACAACCTACTTGGATTTATTTGGACTTTATCATGGTTTATTGATCAAGAGGGGCGTTGCTTTTCACTATACTTTCTCTGCTCAAAAAATGTTACCATGATGTCTTTGTCCATTTGAATAATGAAACCTATGTTTGTTTCAAACTTTCCAACATATTGACAGTAGGTCAAAGCATCTCTTTGCCTATTATGAACAATAGTTTCAATGGTCGTGTATCTTGATGACATAAACCTAGATTGTCTATGTCAGCTGTTGTAGCATTTTTGAAAAAAGCACCTGTTCATGAATGGAGCTGCTTTCAAGAAAGACATGCCTGATTAGCTTGGCATGTTGTCCCAGGGTTTTTAAAACTCGGATCATAACCAGTTTCTGTCTTTGTGTTGAGGAGGCAAGTATAAAAGATGTGGAAAAACTGCTGGCATATTTCACAGATACCAAGGCTTTTATTAGCCATCTTCTTCCTAATGAAAATCTGAAAACACCAACCTGTTGTATCTGAAGAAAACACCTGTCTTTGTGGTGGAGTGTAGCTTGCAACAGCTGGACTTACACTGGCGCTTTGACTGATATTAAGATGTCTTATATCTGGGGCTGTGTACTACTTTCCTGCCTCTTCTTCATGTTCATCCAGAAACCATGGATTGTATTTCACATTTCAACATAAACAAAAGAACACACAGGGGTCTTTTTACTGAAGTATTTTCCTGCTCAAGACTGATTGGAGCTATTCATATTAACACCCCTGCAGAGATATTTGTTATGATAGCTTTGATTAAAGGAGTCCTTTTTTGATGCGCCCTAATGATGACTGAAACTTCAAATGATTCTCTTTCTTAGGACACAAGACCAAAAACTCTGTTTTCTTTTGTCTTGCACATTTCAGATCTTAGCCCTGTTTTGATCATCACTTTCACTCAGAAACCTAGAGTCACTGTTTTACTGTCTAGTAAAAAACAAACCTGTGCTTATTTAAGTTTTGCAATCCTTGAAGTCAATATTGGCCATCGCCCTCTACTTGTAGATGAAGGAGGCGCCTTAACCCTCTGCTTGTAGATGAAGGAGGTTCTTGGCCATGACAAATTACTAGTCTGTTTGACAGTGGTGTCTTTCTTCTACTGTGATTTCATACTGAATGGAAGCTGCAAGGTCTTGATGAGTAATTCCTTACCCCGCAGATGTATCTCAGGCTCATGTTGACATTGAGAAGCAGTTGTTCTTCTAAATTTGGATTCAAGAATTTTCTCCTGAGATGATAATATATTTCCTGTCTTTGTAAAATCCATAAAACACTGTAAAACACCTAATAATCAGCTTGAGACTATGGTATATGCAGTGCTGAGACTTAGGGGTGTGTAAGTGGTGCGACTTAGGGCTGTGATCAATTTCATTTGCAGAGTGGGAGGTCTGTCATGATTGGTCTGTATCAGATGGAGGTTTTTTGGCCTTTTGATGGTTGCCAAGGGTAAAATGCCTTAAAGCACCACTTCCTAACTTAGGGGAGGCTTTTGAAACAGACATTGGATTGTCCTTTTAGAGCTGATGGGCAGACCAGTAGGGCTAAAGCTAGATAGGATAGTGATAATGAGTTTTAACTTTGACATGGGCGGACTGAAAAGTAGGAGGGCGAAAAAAGTTTTATGAGGGTTTTCTAGATGACAAATTGACATATGGAGATCAACTTCTAGAAAACTCAGCTATGGATCTAGTCATCACTAACAAGTGAAAAATGTTATTGTGTTAATAGGCTAGAAACGTCTTCCGGCGTCGTAAAACATAGCAGCTGTCGTTAACTTGTCTGCGATACATTCAAAGTGTGATACCTCACTCCATGTACGTAAGTATATCGTAGCTCGTCCACGTACTCTCGGGTATATTGGGCAGTGTTATAGTATGATAAGTATAAAGGGGTGCTCTCACTGTGCGGTTTCATATCAGATAGCGCCAATATGGACTTGGGCCTCCACGTACCTTTGGGTATATTTGGGAGGACAACTTTTAGGTGTTATCCATCCATAGTGAACCGAGTCGGCCGCCTTGAAATTATGATACAACAAACACAACATTCAGGAAGATTACTTTCCTGTACTTCTTGGTTCACCAAGAGGTATTCTGCTGTTCATAGTTTCCTGGTAAACCTTTTTGCCTAGCATTACCCTCTTTTTTTAAATTTTTTTTTGGATAAAATAAATCAGTAATCGCGAAAGAAAACAATCCTACCCCCCGTCGTTCGCGTAGAATTCGCTCTACCGAAACCAGTACCATCAGTACCTCTGGTGAAGCATCATCTACCCATATACTAGAGTTAGCACAAGTTGTTTCTACAAATCCTGGTTTGTCTACTGTTGTCGAGCCAGAGTCCTCACAACTACCCGTGGTCACGATCCATCCAATCTGTGAGACCATACCTCCCGAACCTGATGTTGTTCAACTAGAAGTTGATATGGATCCCATTGTGCTCTAGGGGGTAGCTCTTATTGGTCAAACTGGGCATCATCCCCAGGACCAATGAAATAGGGTCTATCATCCCCTTATATTTATGTTGCTATATTCCCTAAGTGGAGAAAATCTTGATCCCGAAGTCGAATAATTGGAAGTTGTTCTTGAATTGGTCATCCCAGAATATATTTTAGCCATTGAGTCTCCCATATCGCACAGTCAACCACTTGAAATATACTTTGTGCCTGACGGCGAAATTCTTCCACTTGGTTTGATTTTGATTGAAAAAATATCACAAGACAAGACACCTTTAACTCCAACTCATTTTCAGTAGGAGCTTTACCTGTACGAGTCTTTTCCTCAATCACCTTCCTCTACTTTTGTTGATCCTGTTTCACTTTCAGTTCCTGTAGATTCTATAGGGTATACACTTGGTCAAATTGCCATGTCTGAACCAACATCTTCGGTTGGGTCTGTTGTTCCAATTACGTCAGCTCCTACCCCCGCTACTCTTTCAATGTTCACAACATGACCAGAGTCATATTTTCATGGTGGCCCTTCGGTCCCAACAGGTTACAAATCATTATCTGGCACTTTCTCTGGTGCATTTTCACATTCAAGGACTTTGCCAATGTCATCATCTAGAATCCTATCTGGTTCCTCTCCTTGGTGGCTGGTGATACCACATATGTTACCCTTAGAAATTCCTAAATTCAATGAAAAACCTGGAAAAGACCCGTCAATGCATGTTATAACTTATCATTTGTGGTATTCATCAAATTCCTTAAATGATAACTCCGTTAGACTACGTCTTTTCCAACACACATTTACTAGTCCAAATGCACAATGAGGATGGCTCTCTTTTCCTATGTCAATCTCGTTAAAAAATGAAACAAGTGTTGAGGATAGTTCGTTTCCTGTTTCAACCTCGATAAATGAAACAGGTTCCCATGAGGATGGTTCTCTTTTCCTGTGTCAACCTCGTTAAAAAATGAAACAGAGTTATGAGGATAGTTCTTTTTTCTTGTGTCAACCTCATTAAAAAATGAAACAAGTGCCTTTGAGGAAAGTTCTTTTACTGTGTCAACCTCGTTAAAAAATGAAACAGGTCATGAGCATAGTTCTTTTCCTGTGTCAAGCTCGTTAAAAAATGAAACAAATCCTCCCCTATAATGAACCTTCATTCCATCCAACTATTAGTAACCAATAATCTACTTAGATGAATGAAATGAAGCTTGGGGGGCATCTTCTCTTGCAGGGGGCATTCGACATGTGCTCTTGCAGGGGGCATTCAAAACATTCTTACTAATTGCACGCAATCGACCGCTGAAGTTCAGGGGAAAAATCAGGTTCAGAGATCCAAAATGCAAATGGTAACTACAGAACGGTAAAAATGAATAGTGAAACTACTTTTATTTAGTCATTTAATTGTTTGCAATGTACATTTATTGTTATGACTATAGTTTTATTATGTTTTTATCATGAAAGAGGTATTTTTAATCCATTTGATGTTGCTCTGAAACAGGTCTTACAACTGATGAACAGATTAGTCGTGCAGATATATTTCAAGAATGATTTGACCACAAAGCATAATTTTTCTCCTTATTTTTCGAGCTTTGATAAAAACGAAAAAGGATTTGAAGCGCACTTTTATCTCTTTTTCGAGTTTCCATAACAACGAAAAAGGAACCCCTGGAGTCTTCTTTCAACTCTTTTCAGACTCCGATAATGTGAAAAGATTGCCAAGCACTTGTCATTTCGAGCTCGTTAAAGTAAACGAATTGATATCTACTCAGTATAATTTTAACCCTTTTCTGGACTGAGATTGATTATTTACGAAAAAGGAATACCTTGGTTAAACATGACCAAAGAGGTTCTTTCAGATATCATTTTAAACTTTTTCGGATCTGAGAGACAAATTTACGAAAAAATTACCTTTTGGAGTCCTCTATCGTCCTCTTTTTCAGACTCCCTAAACATGAAAAAGGACCGGGCTGTCACTGTCGTTAAGCTCGTTAAAACATAAAATAGCGACGGACTTGTTGATCATGGCAAGAATCGAGTTTCATTCATCGCTAGACTCGTTAAATTATTAAATAGCGATACTTCATTCTTTATTCGCCCGAAGGTTTCAATTATAGATCAAGGAAATGTTATCCTCCTCAAGCTTGTTAAAAAATAAAGAGGTACTGGTCGACAAATGACCAGGGAAAATTTGGGAAAAGCAAGCAAAGTTTCTTTTTGGTAGCAAGTCGCTCTTGAACATGACACTTCTTTCACTCCATGTCCGTGACTGTTTGGGTTCGGTAATCATCTTGACGGTTCATTCACACCTATGGTTCATCATACCTTCACTTCGTTTTTGAGTCAATGCTGCCAACTCATCACAGTGTCGCCGATATGTTCAAGAGAAGTCATCCAGTGATTTAGAACTCATCCATCTGCAATACTCATAAATGAAAGAGGCCCAAATTTTTTCTCAAACTCCAAATCTATTAAGTTAGAGAAATTTAAAAAGAAAAGTAAAATGCCTTAAAAATGATTAGAACTAAAATTCAACTACCATAATCAACCCAATCTTCATATATTTTACTCTTTAATCATCCATTCATTTAAATATTACAATGAACATTCTTGAAAACCATGAATCTATTGTACCCTTGAATAACTTACGAGAAACAATACAACTCCAAAACAAGCAAATGAGATCTTTAAGCATAAGCCATGATGATCACGTTGGGTCAAGATAAATGAATAACATAATTGAGCATGCACTCAAATAGTTAAAGATCCAATTAAGATTTAGAGTAACATGTGTGTAGATATCTTAATAAAAGTTGTTTTTGGAAATATGACATTAACTACATCAATTTTATAAAAAAATTTCTTATTTTATTAATGTTTATAAATTTGTAGCCTCTTGTATCAACATCAAAAACTTTAATCATTTGAAATTTAAAGAAATAAAATAGACTATAATCAATACATTATGAAATCTTTTTAATTTGTAAACATTAATTATGTTCTCATTATTATCTCAGTTTTTATTTTTCTTTTTTAAGGTAGGAAAAAACTTATAATACTTGGGGTTAGAGATCTATTTTTCATCTACATAGTGTTAAGATTTTAACATGCATTTGCATCATCATATATAAATACATTCTAACCATATGAAATAATTAGTTGGTGGTGAATAAGGAAGTAGAATTCTATTCTTGCTAAATACCTTTGATCTTGGGTCATTAAATTGCCTTGAAAAAAGATGAACTCTCAAAAAATTAAGGATAATTTTAGATCATACTCCAATGTGAAAGTGTGTCATTAAAAATGTATCATTAAATTGCTTTTAAAAAAAATGAACTTTTTAAAAATTTAAAATAATTTCAAATCATACTTTAATATAAAAAAAAGTGATTTCACCTCAATATCAACCAAATAATCAATATCCTTATTTAGCGGTTACTCATCCTATCAATCTTATAAATAATGTCAAAAATATTACACTCTAATTACAATTTAACCAAATAAATAATTTATATAAGAAAGGTAATTAATAACTTTTTATCTAAAATAAAATTAAAGATAATAATAAACAAATAAATAATTAAAAAAATAATTTGTATAAAAAAGTAATTAGTAACTTTTTATCTAGAATAAAATCAAAAAATTAATAAACAAATAAATAATTAAAAAATTAATCTATATAAGAAAGGTAATTTAGTAACTTTCCCCGAAAACAACTAAAATTAACTATAGTTAAATGATAACAATAAAAAAATTATAAGAAAGGCCTTGAGTAACTTTCCCCAAAAGAGCTACAATATAACATAGTTAAAATTTATACCTTTATACTTGGTCATTGCCCTTGATAAGACATTGAAATTTTATCCATTTTCTAAAAGCCTTTCTGTTTTTAGTAAGGATATTTTTCCATCATAATCATATTTTCGTGAGCATAATTACATTTTTCGTTTTCTAATAAGGATTTTTTTGTTTGTGCCCCCAATGTCAAAACATAAAGAATTGTTACTAATAATGGTAGGCCGTTACTAATAAATGTTACTAATTGTTACTAATGATTACTGTCGATGAGATCTTGTCTCAAGATTGTTTGCCATACGCAAGAAAACGACACATACAGTTGCCACCGAGTGATATTTTGGACGGAATAATGATGTTGACGGTGGTGCGCCGGTCGTTTCGGCGGGCCCTTCGCCACGAAGACTTATGGTGGAAATCCCTTCTTTAGTGCGATACACAAAGCTGTACGACCCCGCTTAATGGTGAGATACGCTTTCTCTTCCTCTCTCATCATAAATCTCTTGTAAAATACAAATTAATTATAAAAATCAATTTTTATGTATTGAATTAGCTTTCCCTCACCTCTCATCATAAATCTCTTACAAAATACAAATTAATTATAAAATATCACTATAGTAATTTTTATAAATTGAATTAGCTTTCTCTTTACCTCTCATCATAAATCTCTTATAAAATACAAACTAATTATAAAATATCACTATAGAAAATTTTTCGAAATCATATCAATGGCATCATTAATTTAGAAGCCATGCTATACATTGATTTTTCTTGGTATAAGTAAAATGTGTTTATTTATTATGTTTCATTGAAAATTTACAAATTTGTATATTAATTTTTTAAGATTGAGTGTAACTTTTTTTTTTTTTAATTGTGAAAATAAAATGGGTTGATTTATTATGTTATATTAAAATTTTTCATTGAGTAATTTCTTATGGGTAGCTTTCACTGTAAATTGCTTGAAGTTCATTGTAATTTTTTTGGGGGGTTTACAGTGAATTTTGGGATTGTTTTATGTTTACCGTTTTGTAATTTTTGCCTTGTTTTTATGCTTGGGTTCACTATAAATTTTTCTTGGGGTTCACTGTGAATTTTGAGGTTTTTTTTATGCTTACAGTTCACTGTAAAATTTGAGGTTTTTTTAATGCTTACGGTTCACTGTAAATTCTGGGGCATTTAATGATTAGGGTTTTTGGGGTTTTTTATGCTTACAGTTCATTGTAATGTAAATTTTGCAATGGTTTTATGCTTTGGGGTTTACTATAAATTTTGATTGGGGTTGCTTAGGGTGAGCTATGCCAATTACTATCTCCATGCCCTCGATTTGTCTACTTGGCATGCAACTCATCCTATGGAACATGTCACTTATCTTAGTTTGAAATATAAATGGCATGCAATGTAATAGGTTTTTCATGTATTTGAGTTTTTCTATTTTGTATCATTTGGTTTATGTATTGATGAATGTCCTCTTACACCACATAGCTTATAGTCTTGCATGGTGTATCTCATTTTAATCCATTATGTTTGCTTGGTGCATGAAATTAATGTGTCTAGTTTCAATATGCATAAACAAAGAATAACAATAACTCATTTTATATTCAATGAAAATCTATCTACGATACAAAAGAAAATATGCATAAACAAAGAATAACAATAACTCTTTTTATATTCAATGAAAATCTATCTACGACACAAAAGAAACAAAGAATAATGCAACAATAAAAAATTCCTAAGTAGATCTTTGAATGCAACTGCTCCAATTTAAATTCAAAATCATATATGATACAAATAATGAGATTTTTCTTTTCTTTCCTCTTAATCTTCAAATGCAATGAAAACTAAGATGTAGCTAGATCATTATAAAAGAAATCACACAAAATATGTTTGTAATATAAATTTCATCAAACCAATCAATAACCAAGCTAGATGTTTACAAAAGACTTAATTGATAAGAAAGAAGAAAAAACCAAAGAAATTCTCATCAAAGGCTAATAAAATCAAATGCAAACATTAACTGTGTAATTCCAAAAGGACGTTTTGTTGGAGTTGATAATTCTTACATAAGTATAAGTGATCTTGATACCAGAACAAATCATTCTTCCATGTAATTTTTTCTATTGCATCAAGCTCCTCCTATCGCTGTAACTGAATGATTTTGCATATCTTCTTATATTACTGCCATTTTATCCGTGTTTCTTCTACCTAGTGAGATTATGGAATGGAAATAGCACATAATAAACCATTTATACCTACTTCTTTCCTTGAGAGTGCATCCACCACAATATTTTGTTTTTCAATTTTGTAGATAATTTCAAAGTCATAGCCCAACATTTTTTGATCCATTTTTGTTGTTCTTCTAAAGATAATCTTTGCTCCAAGAAGTACTCTAGACTATCATGATCTGTTTTTACTTTGAAGTGTCTTCCTATTAGGTATGGACACCATTTATTAACTACGTATGGTATACCCAACATATTTTTTTTAGATATGGGTTTGAGTAAGTTATTTCCTTTAAGTTCACTTATTTCAAAGTCAAGGGGCCTTATTTCTTGCATCTAGTTTGCACCAATGTCATGGCATGAGGTATCACACTCTTCAATGAAGATTGTTGTGAAGTCATGTGTGTCCAAGACGATAGTCATACAGATAGCCTCTTTAAGTTTTTTAAAACCTTTGGTTGCTTCTTTAGTCCATGAAATTTCCTCCAATAATTTCGTTAGAGGTGTTATTATTTGACCATAATTCTTGACAAACTTGTGGTAGTACCTTGTCAATTCCCCTGATTTTCTTCAAGGTATGAGGGATCCACCTTGACACCATCATGTGATATATTATGACCTAAATATTCCACTTCTTGAACCAAAAGGGCACACTTGGAAGGCTTTACATATAGTTTTTGTTGTTCCAAAAATGTCATGACCATGTCAATATGTTGTAAATTCTCTTACCAAGATTTATTGTCAATCACCATCAATCTTCAATTGACAATCACTATATTCGATCACTATCTGATCATCACTCTTCATTGATCATACGAGTCCCCCACTATGATTGCTTTTGAATATTCCATTAACTATTGACTTATGTTAACTACTCTTTTGACCTTTGACTATGATCCCTATTTTGACTTCACCATCGCCATCAACTTGAGTTGATTATCTCGTCGATCCGTCACATAGTCAATCTATCTTGACCAACGAGTTACCCAATCGATCCACCTCGACTGTCCAATCAACCAACTACAATGTAGAAACCTATGTTTTTCTGCAAAGAATATAGCATCTCAATAGATCCATTTTCAATCCATCTTGAGATATTTAAAATCCTGATTCAACCAATTCTTCAGTAATGAAAGAAAATTTATGCCAATTTACAAGTAGCTTCTCATGCTTCAACCATTCCAATAGTTTCCTCAAATGACTCATGTGCTCCTCTTTATTTGGCTGAAAATTAATATGTTGTCTAATAATAACTACAAATTTAGCCAACTATGGAATCATCACTTCATTCATTAGCCTCATAAAATTACTATGTGCATTTGTCAACCCAAATGGAATGACCACCAATTCAATCCGCCCCTTGTATTAAAGTTTATATTCCACTCATATTCTTCATAGATTTGATTTTTTAGTGGTATCCACTTATACAGATTTATGTAGGAATGCAATAAAACACAGAAATAAACATAAACACAGAGATGCGACAGAAATAAAACTTCATTCATTAATATAAACTAACTGAAATATGCTTATAGACAGAATGGACATAAACTAGCTAGGGCGATGGTAGCTTATCTCTGAGAAGAGATGTGGAGGATACATGCCTCTGAACTATGTTACAATGAGGCTCGTGGGCCTATTTATTATTGAGAAACAATGGAAAAAACTAAACATCAAAAAACCCAACCCTAGGAGATTAAAAACCAAACTACTGGCCTTGTTCGGGTAAATTGATACATCAATTTCCCGCGGTTGTAAATTTGGCATAGGATCTCTGTTTGACACACACGATACCTTGTTAGAAATATCTATCCGAGGACTAAAACTGCTGATAGTAAATGTCAAATTGATAACTCACATTTTCTGGATGCGATTTTCCAAAAAAATGTCGTTTAGGGCCTCAAAACGATTTTGAAAGTTCAGGACCCGAAAAAACTGCCAAAAATAGTAAATTATGCTACAATTAAGGAAACTGAAAAACTGAAAGAAACTTTGGTGGGGTTCAAGTGGAATAGGTGGGTGGCCACCAATATCAATCTGCATCATTCCTCCCCACTTAGGAAGCAAACTCCATTCTGTTTAGATCCTCCATCAGATGAGGAAACTTTTGTTGAAAATGTTGTTTAGGGCCTCAAAACGACTCTGAAAGTTCAGGACCCAAAAAAACTGCCAAAAATAGTAAATTGTGCTACAATTAAGGAAAATGAAAAAATAAAGAAACAAGGGTGTGTGTCCAAGTGGAATAGGTGTGTGGCCACCAATATCCACCTGGATCATTCTCCCCACTTAGGAAGCAAAGCCCATTGCATTTAGATCCTCCATGAGATAAGGAAACTTTTGTTGAACTTGGTCCCTAGTGAGCCACTTGCCCTGGTGAAGGAGTTGGCCTGCTTTAAGAACTTGATATAGTTGGATCCTTTGTTGTTAGGTGTTCTCAGTTTGTGTGTCCATGATCTGATCGGTTTTGGCTTGTTCCATGTAGTTTGGGTTTAACTCTGTTGGTGTGAGTTGTTCTGCAATGTCGGATGTGTCCAACAATGGTGGAAAGTAGGGCTGAAGGCGGTCCAAATTGAACACTAGGTGCAGACAATGGAGTGGTGGAATATTGAGCTCAAAGGCATTTTCCCCTACCAACTTGGTGATGGTGTATGGCCCATATCAGAGCGGGCGAAGCTTGTGGTGAGGCCCAGCGAGGCACTCCTTCTACAAATGTAGCCAAACTTTGTCGCCCACCTGGAACTTGTGTGGCACCCGATGTTGATCATGCCATTGTTTGTACTTAACATTGGCTCTTTCCAATATGTCATGGACCTATTGGCGGACGTTCTGGATGCGTTCAATAAATCTAGTTGCTTTATTAGACTCAAACAGTACATGTGAGGATCTTGGTATGATGTGCCCTTTCTGCAACAACTCTTGGATCTGCATATTGATTTCATCATTCTCCAGAACAAAACATTGATATATCAACCCATTAGGTAGCAACGTTTCTAGGGTCAGATCAATGGAGTGCTTGACCTGACAGTGTAGAGGAACCCCTCTGGGTGAGGAGAAAATGTCCTTGTATTCCTCCATGACTTTGTCCATTTGTTGCAGCCGCGCAGGAGAGCCATGTTTGGAGGTTGTGGCCACAATATTCTTCTTTCCCTTTGGGCGAATCGTAAAGAAAACAAATTTCCTAGTTTGGGAAATAATATTACTGCATTGCTTTGCAGTACTCAAATACATGGCAGAAGGTGGTACTACCTCTGGTATCCTATCCAATTTATTTCCCAAAGTAATAATAACAAAGTGAGGCCTAAACTCATATACAACATGTCGCTTTCACAAGTATGGTTGGCCTAATAATACATTAGACATGTCAAGAGGAGCAACATCACACAATACCTCATCCGTGAAGGGCTTGATGCTATACCGAAGGTG